>PVKU01007529.1:47385-86342 GCA_004027475.1 Anoura caudifer
ATAATAGAAAGTCCCTGAATGTCTAAAAGTCGTTAGAGTAACAGCCCCTCCTTTACCTTGAATAGGAATATATATCAATTAGACAGCCTTAGAAATAAGAAAAGCTGGTTAGCTATTAAGCAGGTAGAAACAGTTACTATGAAGTTAAAGTTTATAGTACACAGAGAAACATTTTAGACAGAAAAGATATATAGCTAAGATGGACATCATAAAGGCCTTATTGCCTCTGCTCAATCTACCGTATACTTTTGCCCTATGAACAGATTCTGAGAAATTCTAATTGTCTGATTTATGGGTATCCTAGTCAAAATAATCTTTGTTTAATATAACTGAATCTTTGGGAACTTTCGTACTGTTCCTGGCTACTTTTGTATTTTTTTTTTTCTGCTTAACTGATCATGCTATGCACCTGCGAATGTTGAGCTATGCCAAAAAAGAAAATATAAAAATCCACTTGTACTTGTAATAAACGAATCAGTGCTTCACCATCCTCTGAGGTGTGTCTTGCCTGATCTCCACGCGCCGACGCCTTACCCACCTTCGGGACCCCCCTGGATCCTGCTGCAGCTGGACTGCGGCACTCTGTGGCCTCTCCACACCCCAGGTATCATTCTCTCATTGTGTGCAGCACGTTATATTGCAGTATTCTGCTTATGTGTGTGTTCTGTCATTTATCTCCAACTGCCAGCAGAAAGACTGACTAGATGTCCAATAGCGTTTCTGAAATAAATGCAAAAGTGAAAGGCTCTCAATCCCATGAGGACCAGTTTTCTCTTCACAACCTAGAAAAAGGCTGCAGATGGCAGCATCTAGCTAGGCCAAAAAGTTATGAGCTAGTTCATAGTTAAGGCAGGAGGAGAATAAGAAATAACTGGTCCTTTTAGCATATGCCTAGGGACACTTTTTTCAGCTGCCTTATTGGTTTCTCTTTCTCAATAGTCAAGGAAAATGAAGCCACAGCACAAAATTTTGTGCTTGATGGAGGCACCTGCAATGATGGACCAGCTGTTCAACTTACGCAAAGCGCAACCCCCCAACTTTTGTCATGCATGTCTCAGGACTGCTTTAGGAATGAAAGAAAATGTGCAGAAATTTTGGTCTCTTACTCAATATGTAAATCAGCTTCTAGCTTACCACTTCATAGACTGAGGGATTATTAGAGAAAGTAATTATATCCCTACTGTGACTCCCAGTCTTCTTGTTTACACTTAATTTACATTTATTACTTTTTAACCCCACTGAATTTATCTCATTCTCCCCAGTTAAGTTACCCAATTCCCCACACAATTCCTTGCCTACTATAGTTCTAGGTAAATAAATGTAGGCTGGAAGAATGGTTTAGCTCAGCAACCCCTGTTTGCTTTGGTGGTTGCAATAACTTTCACTTTATATTCTTCTCTTTGTTATTTATGTTGGTGAACTCCTAACCCAGTAAGCCAGAACCTGGAATTTTCATCACAGTTCTGCTCAACCTGAGTAGTCACAGCTTCTTGAGTTGTCTGGTGAACAACTTGAGGGCAGGACCTGCAACAGACAGGATCCTAACAGAGAACGGTAGGTAATCAAATTAGAGTTTAATTGAAGAAAGTTTCACTAAGGTTTTTTAGAGGTGTCAGCAGGGTTATTCACTCCACCAAGGAGTGAGGAAGTATCTGAGCTCTCGCTAACTTGGGAAACTGTGCTTGCTCCAAGGTCCAAGGGTCAAAGGCAGGGGAGGGTTATCAGAATCTAGCAGGAGCTGGAGCCATAGCAAGGTGGGTGCCTGACAGGAGCAGTGGCCACAGGCAGAAGAAACAGTGACTGCCACAGTGGGGTGGGTGATGAGGAAGGCAGGGAATAAATGTCCTGACCTCCCATTCCTGCTGCTCTCTGATCTTCTGGGGCAATGCATTCGTCACTACAACTTTTTTCATGCACTCACCGCTTACCAGATGTCCAGTTGCTACATTAATACTAATGGTAGGTCAAGTCCTAATGTCACATGACTGTTTTGCTAATTTATATGCTTGAGATATAACCCATGGTGTAAAGTAGCCCTAAAGAGACACATTTAGGGGAATAAACATTTCAAAGTGTCCCTACCCCAGTCCATCTGTTAAGTATTCCTAGTCCCATCCCACATATTTTAAACTACATGGTCTATATTATTCAGACCAAAGGGGAAAGATTTTAGGTATGGCAGGACAGATTCTCCCACCCCCACTGGTTTCTCCCTGAAGTCATGACATACAAGGATTTAGAGTCTTCCAAATCATAGAAATTTATACTAAGAGATCCCATAATACACTGCCTTTGGCTGCCAAGCCCATGGGGTAACACAGTGTCCCCTCACTTGAGATCCTGGAGGCTCCTTGACAAAAGTCCTGGGAAGTCCAGATGGGAAGCTGTCTTGGCTGTTCAGTAGAGCTCCCGTTTCACCTGCCAGTAAGACCCTCAGAACTTGCCTGTGGCCTCCTGGGGTCCTATCAGGTGATGGTCTGGAGTATGGTCTCTCCGTCTGAAATCCCATCAGCTCAGAGTTGACCTTCTGCCATTAGAGACTCTGAGGCTCTATGCCCACAGAATATGTGCGATGGATGCGCAGGAAAAGGCATGTCAACGTAAGAAACATTCATACTTGTAGAGAATTTTTTGAGTTTATTTGACTCAAACTGATAACAATTACCGGGAAGTAAAATCTCAATAGGTTGAGGAAAAGCTCTCAAAAATGGCAGTTTTGCACCTTATTTTATACACTACAGTCAAAAGTGAAGGCTTAAGGGGGTTCCATGGAGTCCATTGGTGATAGATTAGGGAGGTGAGAGAAAGCAAAGCAGGGAATTCTCTAGAATTGACGAAGAAGTAAAATTATAGCAACGTACTTCCTTTACATAGGTGGGTGCAAGGTAGTTAACTGTTAACAATTAATAATAACAATAACACTGAAGGGATTTGTGGTCTCCAATATGGTGCAGTGGTTGTGCTTTGAGGGGTCCTGAGCAAAGGAAATTACTCTGACATTCCGAAAGTGTGTTGTCATAGATGCAAAAGGACAATAGACAGGCTCAGTGAAGGTAAAGGCTGAATTTTTTCAGAGAAGTTTCTGGCCTAGAACATGACTGTTCTCCATGACCTGCTTTTAGTTACAAAATTATAATTTCAGACCATTCTTTGTGGTTACTTTGATCACTGAGTTGTGAGGCTGTTATGCAGGCCTCCCCTGAGCTTGTCAGGTTTAGTAGGCAGCCCCTTTTCATCTACACATCTCCCTTTCAGTCAGAAGTCAATTCAAAGGATGTATTGATGGCCAACTTTTTGGTTAGATGACGATGTCCCACGGTGCTAGGAAGGCTCATTCCTAGGAAGTCTCAGTGTCAGCGTTTGTCTCAATAAACAGAGCAAGCCCATAACCTTCGATGGCATTCAAGATTGAATGATTATTATTCAAAAGAAAAAGTCAGGTGAATGGGAGGCAGTCAGATCCTATCTGTCCTGTTACAAAATATTCTGGATCATTTCTAATCTTTGAGCTACCACTTTGATCCAAGTCTGTGCTGTTTGGCTTAAGTTTTGTTTTTCTGCATCTAGTACACTTACATACCAGGAACAAGGACAACAGCATTAAACCACTAACAACAAGTAGGAACAGAAAAATGTCTAATAAAAGACAAGGAAGAGTCTGTGGGGAACAAGCAACCCAGCCAACTGAAGAACACTTTACATGTATTATCATAATTTTTCATCAAGCTAATATGTTTTCCTCCTTTGCCAACTGTCACTTGTATTTTATGATATGTTTGGACAGATGAATTATGACATTCTACTATTTCCTTATCCAGAAGCTCTAATTTTTCTCCTAGGCAGTTAATTTCCACAGAAATGACTTCATGAAGATGGTTAAGTTCAATTTCCCAATATATTAGATTTTCAGTATCAATATTACCATAGGTTTTATTAACCTTGGGCAAAGTTATTTTGCTTACAATTTCAGGATTACACCATATTCCCATAGTATTTATTGTAAACTTGATATTATTACAATAAAAATCACTTAAAATAACAGAAGAATTCTTTAACACCACTCCCCAAAATCCTGCCCCTTTTCCATATACCATTTATTGTTATTTATTGGGGTAGATATGACAGGCCAGGATTGGGTGAATTCAGTATTCCATAGAAATTGGGGGTGTAACCATTTATCTTTTTTATTTTCACAATCAGATAGTTAGATAGGTTCCCATTGTTATTATTTTTAAATATGGCCCATCTACTTCCCATTGGAAATATTCTAGTGTTGTTGAGGATGGTTCTATGCCAGCCAGTTGAAATACTGAGAATTTAAGCTTAGGATCTAATTGAAGTGCCTGGGCTTTTAAGACACTATGTTGTAGATCACATTTTCCATCCTAAATATTCCAAAATCCAGGAGAACCACATGAGTCCCATAAATGTCTGACCTGGGCTTCTGTGTCCATTATAGTGGGCTTCACAGGTACTTCAGATTCAACTTGCGTTAATATAGACAATAGGACCTGTTGAGTTAGGGTACAGGCACATCCCCAATGTTGGGTTTGTGCGTAAGTATTTTATAGTCTTTTGAGTTTGTTGTATTCATCAAGCTAAGGCCTTATGGTCTTTCTATGCTGCTTCTACCCTTTTCCTTCTTCTTGGAACAGCATTTCCTTAAATGATGTATCTTAGATAAAGAGTCTTTTTCTAATGAATGATGTTCTTCTTTAACTGAAACTTCAGCTTGTCCCAGAATATCAAGACCAGGCTACAATCCTCCACACAGTCCCCTTTTATTTCGTTTAGAGGACCAATGTTGTTGTATCAACCAGGAATGTTATTGCCATTGTGTAGCTATCGCTTGGGAGCAATTGGGGTATACGAAATGGACCCCCAAATGTTGTTTCCCATGCCATAGTTAAATGGGTAGGGGTAACCTCAAATGAGCTAGAGTTTGAGTATTTTATACGGCCTCCTACAAGTATTCAGGATGTCAGGATGGTGGGATAGTTACAAACATATCTACCCACCAAGTAATCTCAATAATTTCTGAAATGAGGACCCATTGATTTTTTTTCTTATTTCATGGACATCTAGTCACAAGAGCATGACTGGATTCCAAGGACAAGATATACTATGACAGGTAGGGCAGGTCACTGCAAGCCTTTTCCCATTATATCCAGGTATGTTTCTTAGCTTTTCATCATCCATTCCTATAGCTATACGATACTCATCTAGATTGGATCTGTGTATAATTCTACCAGGGGAATTATCGGAGAAATTTCTTGGAGGAGGTTTTTGCCCAAGGCAGGTTCTTTGTAATAGATATATCCAGAAAAAGATGTTCCAAAATGTATATTAATAGTAGGGGAAGAACAGTGTGTGGCCAATAAAGCATTAACTTCATTATTATAATTGCTAATCATAAAACCATTATCTAGTAAGCAGAAAAGATTAGCAGGTACTCAAGTTAAATATTTCATATCTAATAAGGGAGGGTGTCTGGGGAGACAGGTATTATTTCCATTAGTAAAACATAAGGAGGATAATAACATTATAAAATTATTCTGTGTATTCAATCAGTAACAATCAGGTGATATGAGAACAAGGTCTGAGTGACATCAATTTGTGAGCAGAGGCCTTGTTGATGTCTTGGGATAGCTGCCTGCCTTTGATGTCAGCAACTTCTAGTCCTCGAAAAGTCTTTGCTTTCTGCTATTGACCTAGGCCAGTGTCAGGGACAGGAAGGAGTAGATGCCCATTCACAGTTAGGTGCCTTCTTTAAAGGAGAAACGTGAATCCATGCATTACTCCTTTGAGTTTGGCTGCACATGATTTATTTAGAAATACCTTGTGAGGTCCCCTCTAATGAGGTTGGAGAGTCTTTTATTTGATGTCTTTTCCAACAGACCAAGTCCCCTGGTCTAAGCCATGATCTTTGAAATCTTTGCTTCCCAGGAGCACACTGTGAAATGAACTGGCTACTAATTTATCAATTTCTTTAAGCTGGTTAATAAGCCCTCAACAATAATGTAGAATGTCTTCTTTTAGCAAAGCTAGTTCATATGCCCCTTCACCCAGATGCATAGGTGGCCAGTAACTATTTCATAAGGAGAAAGTTTATGTTTACCAAAAGCTGTAGATCTCAGGTTGAGGAGCACTATAGGAAAAGCTTTTGTTCATGGGACAGTAAAGGCTTCTGAAATTTTGACTAAATTTTGATTGTACCATTGGTATTTTCTGCCAGTCTAGAGGACTGAGGATGATAGGCACAATGAAAATGCTATAGAATAGGTCAAATATTACAGATGGATTTTTCCCAGTGACATTTCACTTGGAAAATATTGGCTACTTGATCTTTGGCAAGTCCAATTGACAAGTCCAAGTAGAACAATTGGTTCAGTTACATAGTGACTGACATTTCCCTCAGTCACTATGTAACTCAGAGGGAATTCCCCAACTGGGAATTACTTCCTCCAATAACAATTTACCAACTGTTAAGGCTATGGTTCTCCTGCAAAAGAATGCCTCAACCCAGTGAGAAACATACAAATTATAACTAATATATATTTGTATCCCTGAAATGGTGGCATCTGGATAAAGTCCAATTGCCATACCTCACATAGATCTAAAGGAAGTAGAAAATGTCCTTGGGATCCGTGGAGTGGTTTCCATGGATTATAATGCCGACAGATAGAACACCTGCTGCCAATTGTTTTGGTTGCTGTATGGCATCTAGTAATTCCACAACCAGTTTTCCATTTTTTTTATTGACTTCCCTGAGGAAGTTAAGAAGCCTCGCTGCTTCCATAATATTCAAAGTCATGAACTACATCAAATGTATAGTGACTATCAATGTAAATATTGGCTACTTGATCTTTGGACAATTGACAAGTCCAAATAGAGCAATTGGTTCAGCTTGCTAGGCACATTTTATTTCATGTAGATAAGGGCTTTCAGTTATGTCTACATGGAAGTTATTGCATATCCATCTTGGTAATGTCTGTGTTCATTTTTCAAATAAGATCCATCTGTAAACCAAATTAAGTCAGCATTACCAATAGCAGTTTTCTGTAAGTCATTCCTAGGAACAAGAAAGTGGTTAGTAAGCAAAACACAATTGTGTGTATTTTCATCCTGTAAAGAAGTAGCAGAGTTGCAGGGTTAAGCTATTACACAAAGTTAAAGTAGTATTAGGTGCAGAGAGCAGCACTGCTTCATAAGAAGTCAATCAACTGACAGAGAAGTATTGAGTTTGAAGAGATTTCGGTGAAGATTTGACAGAATGAGGAACATAAATAGTTAAAGGACAGCCCATAACTATCTCTTCTGTTTGTTTACATAACATGGATAGACCAAAGGGGGCCTTCATACCGGGAGGGAGCCCCTTTGCTACTACTGAGTCTAGTTGCTGACTATAATATCTTATAAGTCTATCAAGATCTCCTTGTCTCTGAGTTAGAACTCCTAGAACATTTCCTTTATTTTCATGTATGAAAAGGAAGAAGGGAAGTTTACAATTAGGATGTCCCAGAGCAGGAGCTTTGGATAATACTTTCTTTAGAGTTTCTACAGCTTGTTTTCCTTCAGGGTTCCTTTGAATTGGATCAGGTTGATCTGACTTTGATAGGACATACAGAGTCTGGGCTATTAATGAAAAACTTGGAACCCAGTTCGACAATACTCAGTCAAACCCTGGAATCCTTAAGCTGCTTTCTTATTTTGGGAAGAGGAAAAGATAGGATTCCTCTGAGTCTTTCAGAGTTCAGCAGCAGCCAATCTTTAGATATGAAATCACCAAGATATTTTACTTGAGGTAAGGAAAATTGAAGCTTATCCTTTGGGGCTTTATGCCTTTTTATGGCCAGCTGTTATAGTAAGTAAATTGTGTCCTTTTGGGAGTCTAGTAATGTCCTAGAGCATAAAAATAAATTGTTCACATATTGGATTAGAATAGAAGCTCTGGGAAATTTAAAATCATTTAAATTGGCTTTTAATATCTGGTGAAAAATAGGTGGGACTTTCTGTATATCATTGGGTCATTATAGTCCAAGGAAATTGGCAATCTTCTCAGGTTAAGGCAAAAAGATATTTACTGTCTTTTTCTCCTGGAATGCTGAAAAAGGCACTACATAAATTTATTACTGAAAATTCTTGGCAGTCTACAGAAATTGCTGGGGGGGGCGTTATTTTGTTTTTTAATTTTGTTGTTTTAATTGTTGTTCAAATACAGTTGTTTCCATCTCCCCACCACCACTCTCCCCCGCCTCCCACCCTCAATCCAACCCACTTTTGGCTTTGTCCATGGGTCCTTTATACATGTTCCTTGATGACCCTTCCCCTTCTTTCCCCCATTACACTCCCTCTGGTTACTGTCAGTTTGTTCCTTATTTCAATGTCTCTGGTTATATTTTGCTTCCTTGCTTTGTTAATTAGGTTCCAGTTATCGGTGAGATCATATGGTATTTGTCTTTCACCACCTGGCCTATTTCTCTTAGCATAATGTTCTCCAGTTCCATCCATGCTGTCACAAAGGGTAGGAGCTCCTTCTGTCTTTCCGCTGTGTAATAAGTTTGTGGGTTTGGAACCACAGGATTCCTGGGATTAACTATCTTACTTAGAGCTCTGAGATCTGTACAAATCTCCATTCTTTTCCATTTGGTTTATTTACTGGAAGGATAGGAGAATTACAGAAGCTTTTACATGGAATTATAAGTCCCCCTTTTAAAGACTTGTATAATGGGCTTAATTCCAGATAGTGCATCAGGTCTTAAAAGATATTGGCGAACATTAGGTAGAGGCAAAGTATTATCAATCATTATTTTCACAGAAGTGGCTGACTTGATCTTGCCAATATCTACTGGAAAGGGCCCAAAGTTGCATTGGAATGTCCTGCAACAAACATTCAGTTTCAAGATTGTTATTCTCTTGTGGAAGTTCCTTTAAAATCATTATTTTCCCAATTAGTTCAGGATCTGACTCATTTAGTTCTAAATGCATTTATTCTTCCAGTAACAGGATACATGGGCATCATGTGTTTCAAGAAAACGAACATCTCTCTATGAGGTGGATTGGGGCCAATTTGACCAGTAACTACGTATGTTGCCCTGTAACATTCCCTAGTTGAAAGGGGACAGGTTCTGATTTTTAAAACAGTCATTGGATGGTTAGATATCCCTACTATTTACACAGAAGCTTTACTCTGAGGGGGAGGGCAACTTCGTTGGGTACAGTTAAGAACAGATAAAGTAGCCCCAGTATATACAAGGGCCTTAGTAATTTCTCTTTTTATGATCATTTCAATTTCTTCTAAAGAATTAGTAAGGAGAAGGGGAAGTGCCCTCTCATAGTCCTCAAAGCAGCCTCATGCTTGCTTCTGTTTGTTTTCTCTTCATAAATCCCATTTCAGTTTTCATAAATCCTTCTTATGATGACCTGGCTTTACAGTGAAAACAGCTTCCTCTCTCACCTGGGAAACCCCTGAGTAGATCTGACTTGATTGCTTCATTGTTGGAGCTGTAAGTTCGTAACTTTGGCAGCTTTATTTTTTATCTCCTATGAATAGTTTTTGATAGCTGATCAGCCAGAATAACCAGTTCATCTGTATTTATAGCCCGCCAGTTTAATTTATGTTGTTTGGTTAGAACAGTCTGGGGACAGACCAGAGTATTGTTTGAAAGTTTTTTTTCAAAATATCCAAAGAAATAAAGCACTTGTTCATCAAGCTTCCTTTTACAAGACTGGATCTTGGTCTAGTCTATTTTCTGGGGAAAAATCTAAGACATGGCGTGGTAAAGCAGGTGAGCTAATTCCCTACATTTTTCCTGGTCTGTTTCTCTCTGTTTTAAAAGCCTCTGTAGGGGTATGCCAATTAACCTTATTCAGCCATTTTGATGCCTTGCTTCAGAAACCAGTAGGTATATTCATTGGAATAGGTCAGAATAGCCAGGACCTATGTTTTAACAGTTAAATCACATTTCTTTGCAAACCCATCAGGGTCCTTGAGAGGTTCAGGGAAATCTCTAGTTAGATTTGTTAATTCTGTTCTAGTCCAAGGAACATAAAAAAAAAAAATCAGTCTGGTGCAGTGGTTGCGCTTTGAGAGGTCCTGAAAAAAGTGAAATTACTCTGACATTCCAAAAGTATATTATAGTAGATATGAAAAAATAATAGACATGCTCAGTTAAGGTAAACACTTACTTTTGTCAGGGAAGATTCTGGCCTACGACATGACTGCCCACTATGACCTGCTTTTAGTTAGAAAGTTTTCATTTCAGACCATCCTATGTGGTTACTTTTGTCTCTATGTTTCTGAGGCTGCCACACAGGCCTCCCCAGAGCTTGTCAGGTTCAGTATGTGGTGGCCCCTTTTCATCTGCAGTCAGTAGACACTCATCGGTGTCTACTCTTTGGAGGGTCCAAAGAAAAAAGAGGAAAGGTCCAAGTGATCATTTTTCTTAAGTTTGACACTTGGTTCTCTGTCCGTAAAATGAACATAACCCCATGCCCCATTTCTGCCAGGATGATGGTGGGACACAAATAAAGTTAGGGAGGATAATCAGGCATCCCAGACTCTAAAGCCTTATGGTCAGAGCCAGAGAGCAGTTCTACCAAGATGCTAAAGAGAACCACAGAGATGTCATGAGAAGCAGTGATAAGGAGTATAAGATGGAGGGTATCTCCTTCCTTAGATCTTCACCTACAGAGCCCTGTGGCCTTCATATCCTCTTTAATAAATTTGTGTCCTTAATTGGATCACAGGCTCACCTTCAGGTTGAGTCCCTAGTGGTGAAATTGTTTTCATGCACACCCTCTGAGTTTAATCAAAGCCTTCCCAGCTGTTGTATAAAAGGAAAAAGGGACATCTGATTCTGACATGAATGCTTGTTTGCATTGAGTCAGTTCTCACTGCAGCTCAACAAAAAAGTTTCTTTGTGAACTTGGTTTATGTTAAAAGAAAATCTCTTTGTCACTCTTATTCTCTCATTATTTTGTCCCTTTGTTACGGGAGAAACTCGGTTAATCTCACCAATGCAGTAAAGAATTACAGATCAGTGAGTCTATTAGCTTCAAGCAGGGTTTGTTAGTGATCTATCCCCATGGAAGAGACTGAGCCTAGCTAAGGTGGGGGTGGAGGGATTGAAAGGCACAGGTTCAGGGCAAAGCAGGGTAAGTGTGGCCAAAGGCCTAGGTGGCAAGTAGAAAGGTGGTGAGAGCTGGGGTGGCAGGTGTGTGCGTGGTCAGAGGCCAGGAGGCCTGAGGCTGCTGCCTCAGGTTATACAGCCTCTGGTTGTGTGACCAGATAGCCAAGAGAGCCAAGCCTGAGAGTCCTTGTTCTGAAGACTAATATAGTTGGAAGGATTGGTTGAAGAGTTTACATATTGATTAACAGGTAATGATGATGCCAGCTTTGGGTGGGATGGTGTGAATACCCAAAGGTGTTAGTGGGCTTCTTTGGGCACTATGAGCCCTTTCTGGCCTTTCAGGCCTTGGGATGAAAGCACAATTTCAAAGGTTTTCTTTCCTAAATAGTGGGGAAGATGCATGGAGTTTCAAGGACTGCCATCCTCCCATGTTACCATGGTGTTTCCTGGGATGTCAGAACACCTGGCAATATCACCGGGCCAGACTCGGGACTGCTGAGTGGGTGAGACATGTCCTCCTCCTCTTCCTCCCTGCTTTGGTTTGCTGTCTACCCTACCTAACACCTTGACACTCCCCAGTCACATTCCACTAATCCTGAGCCTCCTCTGTGGCATCTTTTACATGCAACAGAGCTCTTTGATTTTTACATGAGAAGGCTGAGGGATCACCCAAACAATCTAAAAATAAACCAAATCCTGCAAAACTGGAATTCACAGATTTTAATGAAAAGGAAAACTGAAGTGATGATATGCAGTGAACAGAAGGAAGGTACTATTTAAAAAACACATGAGATAAGTACAGGCTGTGAAAGCTGGAAATAACCTTCAATTTCTTCAAATTTAACCTCCTTATTTTATAAGTGAGGAAGTTGAAGAGTAAGAATGCATAGCTTGTTGGTTTAAAAAACAGGAACCATGCTCTTTCTTCCTAGTGTCATTTCTTTGGCTCCTTTCAGTGGGACACTGCAGCAGCAGATGTGTCTTTTCATTATTAAGCTTTAGAAGAACAGAAGGAACTGATCTCTGATGCTTGCAGTGAAAAGGTCAGGGAACAAAATGTGTCCACCATCAGCCAGAAGATGTTGAATGCCAATTGGAAGACCCGTAGGAGTAGACTCCTGGGACAATGCCTCCTATTTGGGCTGGCCTTCTCTCTTGGCTGCAGTTTACCAAAGGGTTGTGTAATCTCTGCTGGAATTATACAATCTGCCATCCAAGTCTGCCCAAAAGTGTGCTTCACTGCTCGACAGCCAGCCTAGGGAAGTCTTCGTCAATCAGTCTAAACTGCTTCTTTCTAACTCCTAGCTTTGCCATAGCCCTGCCTCATAGGCCCTTTTATCCTTGTGCCTGCCATTCAGCTTATAAACTGCCTTTGCCACTTTCACCCCAAGCCTCTGTCTCTCCAGAGTAAATGCCCCAGTTCCATCAATGATTTCTTTATTCTGACCAGACCAAGAAGTTTCAAAGATAGCAAAACATCCCAGCACTGCCTTTGGGGTCCAGCAGAGACTATGTCCTATGAGATCTCCTGCTGTCTCACATAAAATATACATTTAGAAATAAGCAGAATATTACTGAATTTTCATTTATTATAGCTTTAAATTTTTGTTACCTTCAAGCATTTTAATAATTTTTTAGCTATAAGAGAAATAAAAAGATCCTGTTTCTCATGTTTTTCAATAACTCTTTAACCTTACTGAGTTTGAATGAAATGTGGGAATAAAACCTTTGTGGGTATTAGAGATTCTGAGTGCAAAGTGCTGAGCAGAGGGCCTGCATCAGCAAGGGAACTGCCTCCATGGTAGAGATTGTCACAACTTATCAAAATAGTTCTTATGCTCCTTTCTTTTCTGCTGGCACCGCATGTCTGCTCTCTCTTTCTCTCTGGAGAACAAGAACTCCCTGTTCCCTCACAGGCCCTCCAGCTGCTCCTCTTTAAAGAGTCCAGTTAACAAGTGTTTGTCCTTTCTCTGAGTTTCTGCAAAATTGGCACCAGAGTTGCCACAGTCTCCAACTCTCATGTGTTTTAAGTTATCCAAGTCATCTCTTACACTACATATGTACTCCTTTCTCAACCAAAAGACAGAAGGATCCTGTCAAAATATGTCAGATCGTTTGTATGTCTTCTTGGAAGACTTGTCTGTTTAGGTCCTCTGCCCATTTCTTAATTGGATTGCTTGTTTGTTTAGTGTTCAGTTGTATGAGTTCTTTATATATTTTGGATGTTAACCCCTTGTTGGAGCTGTTGTTTGCAAATATTTTCTCCCATTTGGTTGGTGGCCTTTTTTATTTTTTATTTTTTTGGTGGTTTCTTTTGCTGTAAACAAGCTTTTTATTTTGATGCATTTTGAGAATATCATGCTAAGCAGAATAAGTCAGGTAGAAAAAGTTGAGAACCATGATTTTGTTACCAATGGTATGTAACTATAAAAGGGGAGCAAAGGGAAATAGACATTGAGCTTAATAAACTGGGAAGCAGGAACCTGTTTGCTAGCCAGGAAGCTACAGCTTCACAACCCAGGGCATTACAGCCTTGTGCTCCACCAAAAGGATTAACACTTCTCCCTTCCCTCCAGTACCAGAATGCCAGGTGGGAGCGGGGGAGTGCAAGCACACATGCAATAAAAATCAAATTAGCACAGGGGGAGTTGCTTGACCAAAGAGGCCTGTCAGTGTACCCTGAGGAAAGAAAGGATTGATTGAGAGGTGGGCCCATCCAAAGCCCACTGAAGCCTGGGAAGTTGATTGGTTCCTTTGAAAGGGCAGCTGGTCCCTCCCAAGCCTAATCTAATACAATCCCAGGGTAACAAAGAAGCTTTCTCTTGTCCACCTGGTGATGCACTTGCCCCATTTGTTCTTTGTTCTCTGTCTAGGGAGCACTAGACCATGTGGCCTTGGCAGCCACATGGCTGGCAGCCATGTGGACTCTGCCCCCAGAGCAGCCAAGAACAAGCTAATCTACCTGGATGGGGACTAAATCTATTTATCAGAGCCTGAGTACCTCAGCACAGCAATGGACAATAGCTGGGAACATGCACTGAGCTAGCCAGGTGCTACACTGGACTCTGCTTTAGCATGGAGCAGTTACCATCATCTTGGCCCTACTGAAGACAAGATTGGACTCTTTCCATGGTTGAGACAGATGAAGATGGGACATTGGAAAGGCAGGAGGGGAAACCCCCACTTAATTGTACATCATCAATATACCATACTACAGAGCCACATGCTCCTATGTGTGTCTCAGGGAATTATTTTTCTTTAGACACTGCAAGAGTCCCACTTCTACCCATAAAATTTCATTCATATGAGGGATATAAAACTGAAAGCAACAAATGAACAAAAAAGCAAAACCTCATAGACACAGACACCAGTATGGTGGTTACCAGAGGGAAGGGGGAGAAGGTAGGTTATAATAAAAGGTCAAGGGGGTCAAATATGTGGTGATGGAAGAAGATTTGACTTTGGATGATGGGCACACAGTACAGCATGTATCATAGAAATGTACACATGAAACCTATATAATTTTATTAACCAATGTTACCCCAATAAATTAATATTAAAATTTAAAAATTAATATGTCAGATCAGTACACGTTTCCACTCAGAATCTTCCTGTAGCTTTCTATCTCAATCAGAATAAAAGCTGGAATCTTCTCAAAATGAAATCAACACCCCCATGACTTTGCCACCCATTGCTTCTCTGGGCTCCCCTCTTTACTCCTCCGTCTTGTTCATTACACCCAGTGGACACAGTTCCCTCACTTACCCTCGAGCCTTCCAGACAGACTCCTGTGCTGTGCCCTTTGCCTGAAATGATCTTCCCTTGGACAGCTTGTGTCTATCTCTCTCAGCTCTGTCACATCTATATGAATATGGAATATTCTAAAGGAAGCCTTTCCTAACCACCTTATTTAAAATTGTGTACACATCCTCTCTTAGGAAATTCTGTCCCTTCCAAGCTTTTATTTTTCTTCTCATTATGTGTTGATAACCACCCTGCCTGGTTTAGGAAGCTGTAATCCCCTATGGCTAAGGCAGAGTAAAAAGACCTTGGGACCATAAGCCACTTAGGAGACAAAGCTTGTCTTCCTTGTAGGGGCACCATTTCTGCCCCCTTTCACCCCACCCTGCTTGGCCTTGAGTGGATAACTGGTCAGCCAATGATGGGTAAGATTCCTTAAAGGAGGAATGACCTAAGACAGGCATGGTCAAAAAGGGGCCCTCAGGGAAGGACTTGGGGGCTATAGAAAAAGGGGGTGATGGACCCTTGCCTCTCATCTTTGACATAGCCTGAGTCCTCATTCTGCCTGCAAGAAGTCTCCTAATCTCTTGGCTGCCTTACTTCCCCTGCCTGACAAAAGCCTGAAACAATGCCAGAGGTGGGTGCATCCTTGTTCTAGAAAGGGCAGGTTCCCAGGGGCGATCAGGCCTAAGAAAGAATGCATAAAATCCTATGAAATCTGTTTTGCTAATACCCTGAATTTAAATGATAAGGGTCCAAGCATGAAATGAGTTTGTTCCCCAAAGTTTTATGGCCTTTTAGCTATCTGACCCTGACTCAGAATAAGCCCTCAGAGTTCTTTGTCATCTATTGTTTTATCATTACTGCCTGACAATGATTGATGAACTTTACCTATACACCCTGTATTCCTATGCATAGTAAATGAGGACCATCCTCAATGTAACGTGCCCAGAAAAGCAATAAAAGCCTGTTCAGGCAAGGGATGGGGCTAGCCCTCTCTTTCAATGAGAGAGCGGCCGTGTCATCCCTTTTTCTCCACAGGATTTCTATAGTCCGTGTGAATTTATCTCATCTCATCCATAATGCCGCGACACTGTGGGCCGGTGTCCACGTCAAGTGTGTGTCATTAACTTACTGTATAACTGACTTATTCATTTTATTTCTTCTCTGTAAACCCTCACTGAATGTAAGCCATGTGGGGACAAGGATTTTTCCCAAGATCAACACCCAGAATATATTGCATACTCTATTTGTTCATCTAGAAGGAACTCGTGGGAAACAAGGTGGCATGGTGGGAAAGTTGGGGGTTTGACATTCAAATTCCATTCCTCCCTATTTGACCTTGGGAACAGTTAAACTCTCTCAGCTTCAGTTTCTCCATGTGTGAAAGAGAACTATCATGATAATAACTATCATGAAGCATTTTAACGATGATCTACCAAGCTGGTGAGGTCTCCCCAACGTCAAGTGAGAGAAGCCCCTCTCAGCATCTACTTACCAACTCTGCATCTGTGGCTCTCATTCCTTCCTGTTGCAGGCGTGCTTTCCCTGTGCAGTGAGCAATTCTGATACTGACAGCTCAGACTTGGGTTGTCCCAGCATAGCAGTCCCAGAAAGAAGAGAACTTTCTAAGAATCTTTGCGTAAAAATACAAAGAGTGGCTCAGACAAGTGTGGCTGAGGTCATGTGCCCATTTCAAGGTCAACCTCTTGGACCAGAGGTTGTGATGCTATGATTGGCAGGTCTGGGGTCTGGTGTTCACCCCCACGGCCAGGGGGTTGCAGAGACAGCTCCATTGGACAAATGGAGAGTCAGGGAAGGGCAATTCCCAAATGAAGATTTAATTTAAAAAGGAATGATGGAATTATCCAGATTAAGTAAACAATGTCCATGACAAATTGAGAATGTATTAACTCATGGGATTCAAAAAAGGATGAACCACCAATGAACATGATGGGAAGGCACCAGGACCTCAGCAACAAAGGGACCTATGAACAGAACTTGGCCTCAGGGAAGACTTCCTTTTTATCAGTTTATGTAGTTCTTTGTGTCATTTGACTTCCTTTCCTTCACTACAGTGTGCTTATCTCTTCCATCTTAGACAGCCTTGGTAGGTAATCAATTTATTATCTAAACCAGTATAATTTTAAGAGTGAATGGAAGCACTTCTAATAATTATGCTGAGACAAAAAGGAAAAACCAATAGGGTCCCAGAAAAACTAGGACTTATAGTCATCCTGCCTTTACCTTTTCACTTTCCTTTTTCCATAAGAGCTGTTCTTAGAAAGGGTTTTATGTCAGTCATATGTCTCTACATATATCAAATTGCTTTTTCTACCAGGGAAATTTTAAATAAGAATTAACATGGAAAAATAAATAATACTTTTCTTTTGTAAAGGAAGCAAGGAAGATTACCTTCTTAATGTTTAATTTTATAACGCCTAAAAAAGATGACTTTATGATTTTTGCTCTTAATAAAAGGCATTCTAACTGCAGCCTAAAGTTTGGGGGTTTTTTATTTGCTTTGTTATGGGAGTATGAACACAGCTGAATACAGGAAGATATTCCCAGCCAATGACTGTCTGAGGAGCAGTGAAAAATGATTTCCCTGATCAACCTAATAAAGTGTATTTAGGCTTTTTATAAAAGTGTTTTGGCCCTGCCTAGTGTAGCTCAATGGGTTGAAGTGTCCTTCCATACACCAAAAGGTTGGGGGTTCAACTTCTAGTCACGGCACATACATAGGTTGCGGGTTCAATCCCTGGTCAGGGTGCATATGGGAGGCAACCAAGCAATATTTCTCACTTTGATGTATCTCTCTCTTTCTCTCTCTTGCTCCTTTCCTCTCTCTCTAAAATCAATAAACATATTTTTAAAAAGTTTTTATGAATTATAACTGACATACAATAATCTGCACAGATATAAAATGTACAGTTTAATAAGTTTGTAAGTACATTTGCAGTCAAGATAATAAATATATCTGTAACCCTTAAAAGACCCTCGTGCCCCTCGATAATGCCCCTTTTCTACCCACCCCACTCTCTCCCCTTCCAATGCAACCAGTGATCTTGTTTCCGTCATGACAGATTTTTTTCCTGCTTGAATGATGTTCTTTAATAGCTCTTGCACTGTGGGTATAACGGTATTGAATTTTTTCAGCCTTATATGCCTTCATCTTGGAAAGATATTTTCATTGGGTGCAGAATCCTAGATTGAAAAGTTTCTTTTCATTTCATCTTTTAAAGATGTTGTTGCACTTTTCTCTGTCTTATGTTGTTTCCAACAAGAAATCTGCTTCCTTGCTTATCTTTGTTCTTTCTATTGTTGTAAATTTGACTATTTTAGATACCTCATATAAGTGGAATCAAATGGTATTTGTTCCTTTGTGACAGGCTGGTTTCACTTAACATAATAGCCTCAAGATTCATCTATTTTGTTGTTTGTGATAGAATTTTCTTCTTTTTAAGGGGACCTAGTATTCCATTATATAAATATACCACATTGGGTTTATCCATTCCTCTGTCACTTTACGTTTGGATACTCTCATGTTTCTGGCTATTACACATGGTGCTGCTCTGAACATGGTTGTGCAAGTATTTCTTTAAGATGCTGCTTTCAGTTCTTCTGGTTTTATACTCAGAAATGAGATTGCTGGATCATATAGTAATTCTATTTTTAATTTTTTAATTAAAATTGCAACATTGTATTTTATAGCTATTGTGCCATTTTACAGTCCCACTAATGTTGCACAGGGCTTCCAACTTCTCTACGTCCCCACTAAGTCATATTTTTTAATAGTAGCCATCTTAATTGATGTAAAGTGATATTTCTTTGTGATTTGTTTTGTATTTTTCTGATGAATAGTCATGTCCCCTCCAGAGAACAGAAATGTTGGGAACATTTCCCAACTCATGTTATGAAGCCAGTATAGATAATAATGTCAAAACATTATCAGAACATCACAGAAAAAAAGAAAGATTACAGACCAATATTTCTCACAAAAATAGATGAAAATAGTCTCAACAAAATAAATTCGGCATAATATAAAAAGGATAATATATCATTACTAAGTAGGTCAGCATTTGAAAATCGATGTATTTCACCACAACAAAAAAAGGAGAAAGTTATATGATGATATTGATTGATGCAGGAAAACAGCATATGATAAATCTCAAATTCCAATCATGATAAAAACTCTTTGCAAAATATAAATTAAAGTGAACTTTCTATCTGATAAAATGTCTATATATCAAACTACAGTGAATATCATACTGATATTGACAACGAGACAAGAATACTCATATAAATACATCTACTCAACATTTACTGGAATCTCTGACCAGTGGAAGGAGACAAAATGAAGAAATAAAATGTTTAAGAAATGGAAAGGAAAAAATAAACCTTTCACTAAAATAATAAGTGAGTTGAGAAAGATTAGTGATGCAGAATCAATATAAAATTATATTTCTGTATACCAATGACAAACAGAAAATAAAATAAAAAATAAAACTACCCTCACAGATAAGCCATGACCCATGTGGCTCAGTTGGGGACATCATCCTGCAAAGCAAAAGGTTGCCAGTTTGATTCCTGGTCAGGCACATGCCTGTGTTGCGGGCCATCCCCAGTTTAGAGGAGTTTGAGAGGCAACCTATCAATGTGTCTCTCATACATTAATATTTCTCTCCTCCCTTTTCTCCCTCCCTTCCCCATCTCTAAATATAAATTAAAAATATCTTTAAAAAAGAAAGAAAACTAGCTTCACATTAATAAAAAGACCACCCAGCATAATAAATTTATGATGTCCATAAACAGACCCAAACATTTTATCAATGAAAAAGAACAGATAATTCACTAACTTGTGTTGAGATACTTGATCATATTCCTACTTCATTTCATAGATCTAAATAAGTACCAGAGACATTAGAACTTATAGATATGTACCCCATTAGTAGTAGAAAACATGTCAAAGATGAAAAATAAAAGATCTAGAAAATTCTTAACTGCCAGTGACAGCTTGGAACATTTTTTAAATTAAATATAAGTACACAATGTATTTTTGCTATGAGTGGGGAGCCCACAGACCCAAGCCAGGAGTGACTTAGGAGATTGTGTGAGGTTGCACACAATGAGCAGTTCATCATCCAAAGCTGCAGCACCAAATGCCAACCAGGAGACTGACAGAGAGGTGGGCGGGGGTGGGGGAGGACTATCTGAACCTGGACTGGGTGGAGGCAGGTTGTGGCTAGCCATGCCCATGAGAGACTTCTGGCTTTTTGGAGAGGTGGTGTAGGCAGACAACAGGACAGTGACATAGTGCTGCAGTGGGGTTGCCACAGAAAGACTTTTAAAAAGGGGAACTAGAGTGTGCTGTGCAGGGACCCTGTGCACAGCTGCCTTGCCAACAAAAGGACAAGACTGAAAGCATGGTTTGCTCCCACTGAATACAGCTAGGCAAGGAGATCAGAAAATCACACAGCAAGGGATTTCTGGCCCCAGCCCAGTGCAGCTAGCAAGCAGGGGGCTTATGCAAAATGGAAAATTTGGGACTGTGTCTACTATGAGGGCAGTGAGCTGGGAATTAGATGGGGAAGAATTGAACACCTGAATTTATAGCCAGGCAGAACCCCTTCCCTGGCAGAAATCAAACCTTTGGGAAGGGAAGGACTACTCAGCCCCCACCTTCTGCAAGATTGGCAGAACAGACAGGACAGGCTCAAAAACACCCCACAGAGTGCAAATCTGCAGGAGAAAGGCAGGAAGAGGATACATTTTGAACTTCTCTTATAGAGACAAAATACACTGGTTTCTTGGAACCCTATTCTACTGAGGCCTGCAAGGCAGGGAGATCAGACATTGGTGCAGCAAGGGGTAATCAGGAACCCACCCAGTACTGGCTCTCATACAAGCTGCCAACAACACCAAGCAGGAAAGAGCTGACCCTCTTACACATATTGGCCCCTCCCTTGAAACTGGATACACAATTCAGCAGAAACGACACATTATTGGAAATTAGCTGGGACAGACCAAGCTGTGTGGCTCAGGAGTAAGGGAACACAACCACAATTTTCCAGGAAGTCTGAACAATTTTCCCTAGGAAGACCAAAGGACCTCCTAGGGGAAACCCAGCGGTCCCATCCTCTCAATTGCAAAGAAGCCCCCTTTACAGGCACGTGAAGGTGGTACATTCAGTGCTGATAGAAATCAGATGACCCTCCTCTGGGCCTTGAGCTGATAAGAAGCCAGAGGTGGATCCAGAAGGGGAAGATAGAAAGCAAACACCAAACTTTGCTGTGATGAATTTTACCTTGTTCTTCTTCAGAATTTCTGTTCTCTCATATAGCCCTTTAAGATTTCTTCATTTATTTCAAGTGTATTCTAACTACTTCACTATTTTTTGTCTTTTATTTTTCATTCTTTTGATTTAAATTTTTGTATACATTTTATTTTTTTTTAATTTAAAATCTCATATAATACTTTCCCCTTGTCTTCAGGGAGGAAGAAGGGCCTTCTTCCTGCCCCTTCTTATTTTTGTTATAAATTTTACTTCCCCTCTCTTTGTGCCTTGTTCCTAATCCTTACAGTTACTATTTCTCCTCCCTCTATCCTCTCAAAATCATTCCTCCTGCTTTTAGTCAGCTCACAGTCTTTTTCCCTTTCTTATAATATTCTTATTTTCCTTCCACTTTTATTCATTGTGGCTTGTTTGGTGTATATATTGTGGTTATTGATGTTTTTGTTCCATTGTATTCCCATTTGTTCACTGTATTTTTATTTCAAATCTCATCCATTACTCTCCCCATCTTACTCCATTTGCCTTCCTCCTGCCCTTGCTTACTAAAGTTGGAATGTTAGTTTTTCTCTTTCTTAACCTGGATTCTATTCCTTACTTTCATTATTTCTCCATCTCTATCTTCTGAAAATCATTTTTCTTACTGTAGGCATTTCATATTCTTTTTTCTCTTTCTTATAATGTTCTTATTCTCCTTCCACCTGCATTAATCTTTGCTCAGTTGTCATTGTTATGGATCCTGCTGTGGTTTTTCTTTAATTTTGTTCTTATTGGTTTACTACTTTTTTTTAAGTTTCAAACATCATATTACACTTTCTTGCTCCCTTGGCCATTGCACTTCCCTTTTTTATTTACATTTTAAATTTTATTTTCTCCCTTTCTTTGCCTTGTTTTTATTCCACCTGTTATTATTTCTTCCCTTTCTTCCCACCCAAAATCAATTTTCTCTCCTTTAGCCACCTCATATTCTTTTTTTCCTATTTTATAGTATTCTTAATCTCTTTCTACCTTCATTAATCTTTGTTCATTTGCTGTTGATACTGCTGGTAAGAAGGTATTCTTGCTGGCATAGATTTGGCTTTGGGAGTACTATTGCTTTGTTAATCAGCACCTGTACAACAGCATACAAGATGTGGCAGGGATTGTGATTCTCAGTCTGCCATCTGGAGGGAAGAACCAACAATGAATGAGCCATCAATAATCAAAACTCAGCAACAAAAGAGCCCACATAAACTGAATAAGGGGCATTCCTGGAGCATCCAGATCAGGAGATGAAAGAGACAACCCTACTGAGTCCCACACAACTCCTACCACAGAAGGCCACCACACGAAAAGAGGCAGGCAAAGCAGAGCAACCTGAGATGCAGAAACAAACAAAAAGAGTCAACTAAAATGGGGAGACAAAGAAAGAACCCCCAGTGAAAAGGCAAGGACGAAACCCAAGAAAAAGAGATAAATGAAACTGAGACAAGCAGTCTATTGAGTGTAGAATTCACAATGATGGTAATAAGATATTCAGAGAAATCAGTGAGAACTACAAGGAACTTAGTGGGAACTATAGCAGCATGAAAAGAGAATCTGTGAATCCGAACCAGGCAAAAATGAAGGATACAGTATATGGAATGAAAAATACATAGAAGAAATCAAAAGCAGGCTAGATGAAGCAGAGGACCAAATAAGTGAGCTGGAAAGCAAGGTAGAAAAAAACACCCAGTCTGAGAAACAATGAAAAAAGATTCAAAAAGTATGAGGATGGTTTAAGGGAGCTTCAGGACAACATGAAATGTAACAACATTAACATGATAGAAATGTCGGAAGAAGGAAAGGAGCAAGGGATAGAAAACTTGTTTATAAAAATAATGACAAAAAACTTCCCTAACTTGGTGAGGGAAAAAGTTGTACAAGTTCAGGAAGCACAGAGGGTCCCAATAAAAATGAACACAAAGGTCTTTTCCAAGACACATCATAATTAAAATGGCAAAATTTAAAGACAAAGTGAGAATCTTAAAGGCAGTAAGGGAAAACAGGTAGTAACATACAAGGGAACTCCAACAAGGTTGTCACCTGATTTCTCAACAGAAACACTACAAGCCAGAAGAGACTGGCATGAAATAATCTAAGTAATGAAAAGCAAGGGCCTACAACCAAGACTACTCTAGCCAGCAAGGCTCTCATTTAAAAAGGAAGGATAAATAAAGAGCTTCTCACACAAAAGAAGGTTAAAAGAGTACATCTCCACCAAGCCAGCAATGCAAGAGATGCTAAAGGAACTGCTACAAGAAAGAGGAAAAAAGAGACACAGAGAGAGAGAGAAAGAGAGAGAGAGGAACACAGGTACAAAATAAATAGCAGCAAATAAGTACCTACCCATAATTACCTTAAACATAAATGGATTAAAAGTTCCAATCAAGGGACATAAGGTAGCTGAATGGATAAGAAGACTCAACCTGCATATACGCTGTCTGCAAGAGACTCATCTCAGAACAAAAGATCTACAGGTCTGAAAGTGAAGAAATGGAAAAGAAATATTCCAAGTAAATCAACATGAAAAAAAGCCTGGGTAGCAGTACTTATATCAGGCAAAATAGACCTCAAAATGAAGGTCATAAAAAGAAACAAAGAAGGTTGCTATATAAAACTTAAAGAAGTAGTCCATCAAGAGGATATGAGCCTTGTAATCATATATGCACCCAACATAGGGGCACCTAAATATATAAGGAAAATCTTGGAAAAACTTCAAGAAAAATATCAAAGGCAGAAGAGTCATCACAGGGGATTTTAACACCCCACTGTCAACAATGGATAGATCTTCTGAACAAAGAATCAACAAGGATATTGTGGCATTGAATGACACTCTAGATCAAATAGTCTTAATTGATATATCCAGAAACTTTCAACCTAAAGAAGAAAAATACATGTTTTTTCAAATACACATGGAACAATTTCAAAGATAGATCACATGATAGGACACAAAACAATCCTCAACAATTCAAGAAATACGAAATCATATCAAGCATGTACTCAGATCACAATGGACTTAAACTACAAACCAACCTCAAGGAAAAGCTCAAAAACATTCAAATAGATGGAGACCAAATAATATGTTATTATATGATGAATGGTTTTACAATGAGATCAAGGAATATCAAAAAGTATCTGCAAACAAATTAAAATGAACACACAACAAGACTACACCAAACTAAAGTTTTTGCGCAGCAAAGGAAACCATCAACAAAATGAAAACCTAACACACTGAATGAGAGAATATATTTATCAGTGACACAGCTGATAAAAGGTCAAAATCCAAAATTTATAAAGAATGCAGATAACTCAACATCAAACAAATAATCCAGTTAAAACATTGGACCTGAATAGATGCTTATCCCTAGAAAAGGGACATACTGATGGCCAATAGACATATGAAAAGATGTCCAGTCACTAATCATCAGAGAAATTCTAATTAAAACCACAATGAGATATCACCATACACCTATCAGAATGGCTATCATCAATAAATCAATAAACAAGTGTTGGGCAGGATGTAAAGAGAAGGGAAACTTCCCCCTAACTGGTATGACTCAATGGGTTGGGCATCATCCCACAAATGGATTTTGGTCAGGGCATGTGCCTGGATTGTGGGCCAGATTCCCAGTTGGGGGAATACAAGAGGCAACTAATTGATGTTTCTCTTGCACATCTATGTTCTCCCCGTCTCTTTCTCCCTCCCACCCCCCTCTCTAAAAATAAGTAAATGAAATCTAAAAGAAAACAGAAGAAAAGGAAACCCACGTGCACTCTTGGTAGGAATGCAGACTGGTGCAGCCACTGTGGAAATCTCTATGGAGTTACCTCAAAAACTTAAAAGTGGATCTGCTTTATGACCCAGTGAATTCACTTCTAGGTATTTAGCCAAAGAAATTCAAAACACAAATTCAAAGGAATATATGCACTTCTATGTTCATTGCAGCATTATTTACAATAGACAAACTATGGAGGCAGCCCAAGTGCCCATCAGTACATGAGTGAATAAAAAAGTCATGGCATATTTATACAAGGGAATACTACTTGGCCATAAAAAAGAAGAAGAACATTTTACCCTTTGTAACATTATGGTTGGACCTGGATATTATTATGTTAAGTGAAATAAGCCAGTCAGAGGAAGACAAGTACCATATGATCTCACTTGCAAGTGGAATCTAATGAACTAAATCAACTAACAAACGGAATAGAAACAGACTCATAGATAACAGAGAACAGACTGACTGCTGTCAGAGGGAAGGGAGGTTATGGGACTGAGTTAAAAAGGTGAAGAGATTAAGCTAAAAAAATTCAAACCTCTTAGACACAGACAGTATGGTGATTGCCAGAGGAAAAGAAGAGTGGAGGGAGGTAGAAAATGGTAAAGGGAGGATAAATAGTGACAGAAGGAGACTTGATTTGGAGTGGTTGAACACACAATACAATATACAGAGGATGTCTTATAGAATTGTAGCCCTGGCTCCCATATAATTTTATTAACCAATGTCACCTCAATACATTCAATAATTTTTTAAAAGTATATCATAGTAAGAAGAAATCTTTTAACTGTTCTTTTCCTGTATTTATACTTTTTTTCCCTTTGTCTTACTGCATTTACTTGAAACTGAAATTCAATGTTGAAATGCAATGGATCTGTCTGTTTTTCTTATTTCTGCTTTTTATTAAAATATTTTTGGCATTTCATTGTTTAAAATTTAAAAAATAAAATAAAGCACATTGAAATAACACTACACCCACCAGAATGACTAAAATTTAAGACTATTGATATCAAATGTTTGTAAAGACATGGAACAACTGGTGTTCACATGCACCACTAGTGGAAATATAAAATGTTACACTACTTTGGAAAACAGTCAAGTTCAACACCCATCAATCATATGGCCTAATAATTCCACTCCTAGATACTTATCCAAAAGAAATGCAAACATATGTTCACAAAAGATTGGTTCACAAGTGTTTGTCCAAAAGTAGCTGTTTCTACACTAACTAAATTTGCAACAACAGAAATGTCCATCCCCTGGTGAATGGATAAACAAATTATTAAATCAATAAATGAACACTACCTAACAATAAAAAAGAACAAAATACTAATACACACAATGTATTTACATACCAAATACACCATGTTGAAGAAAGAAGCTGAACACCAAAGACTTTGTAGTACCTTTATTTTATTAATACAAAGTTGTGGGACAGGCAAAGCAACCTATACTAAGAAGAAACAGGTGCATTGTTTCCTGGGGCTGGGCATGTGTAGGAGAATGGGCTGCAAAGGGCACTAGGGAACTTCTGGGGGTAATGGAAATGGGCCATTGTGGTGGTAGATTTCATTAGTAAAGACTTATCAATGTGTGCACTTAAAATGGGTGCATTTTTGTACATAAAGTGGACATTGATAAAATTAACTGAAAAATACATAACTACTCCAAAAGCCCCAGAGTCACTCAGCCTTGGAAATCATCCAGAGTGAATGGTGTTGCATACCTTGGAATATCAGAAAAATAGCTCATGATTCCTCCAAATCTTTTCTGCTATTTATATTTACTTGAGCATTGGGTGGAGTGGGGTGCTTTTGAATTCTGTTTATGTATTTAAAAAATATATATGTATTTTACTGCAGGTTTTCTTTTAGCTTCCACTTTCCCAAGGCCTGAGTTTACACTAGGGAGAAATACTTATTCCTGAAATTATTTTTAGTATTCTTTGCTTTCCTTCCCTGAAACTCAGATCCCAGTCAAGGCTACCCAGAAGGATCTTGACTTTTGACATTAGAGTAAATAAACCATCTGTTCTGAGGCTACAGTGGTCAACTTAAGGCCACTGGGTACAGCCAGGCTCACTGCAATTCCTGGATTTCTGGGTGAAAAGTAGAGCAGAAACATCGTGCTTACATAAGCATGATCCTGGGCGGGGGGAGGGGGGGCGGGGGGGGGCTGTTCTTGCTTTTGTTGAAAAGAAATTTTTTTTAACATTTATTGACATGGTAAATATTTCACATAGCTTGCCTGGCATTCTTTCACACAGCTGTGCAAACGAAGATTTTAAAACTTTCCACTTAGCATGTAGTTCAGACTAATAAATTCTGGTTTTGTCTGATGTTTGTGCTAGCAGCATATAGAATGTCTTCTGAATTATAAATTTAAAAAATCCAAGTCATTATATATGACTAGTAATCTCTTACAATACCAATTCTATTAAAGCTATAGTATAGCTATTGTGCTTTTTACTCATTTTCAGTCCAATAGTTTTATCCATTCTTATACAATAACTCATTTCCAGGTATTGCAAGTTTTACACAAATGAAACTTGATCTACTTCAATACAATTACCACTTCCAAATCTTTCAGTGAACATTTAACTGGAGTTTTATAATAATAATTTTCTAACAATTTAAATATTTAAATACTACGTAATTATTGAACATGGATTTTGATCTATTTTAACTTAGCTTCTGGGAGGAATTTTTTTTTTTTAGTCTATCAAGTATTTTAAGTTACATTAGTCTTTGCTCTTTCTAGTCCTAGATGAGTTTGTATAATTCACAAAGTAGTAAAGGTTAGTTAAGTGTTATTCTGGAGATAATGGGGAAAACCGTAACTGAACAACAATAAAAAAGGGAAAAAATACTGAATTTTGTATGTGTTAATTACTATAATACTGCTGAAGTAGGTCACCACCGCAAGAGCTATTGGTTAAACAATTGACATGAAGTTATAACTCTTAAAACTTTAAAGTTTTCTGCCTTGGCTGGTGTAGCTCAGTGGATTGAGTACTGGCCTGCAAACCAAAATGTCCTGGTTCAATTCCTGGTCAGGGCATATGTCTGGGTTGCAAGCTGATTGATGTATATCTCAATGCTTTTCTCTCTTTCTCCCTCCTTTCACCTCTCTCAATAAATAAATAAATAAATAAATAAAATCTTTAAAAAAAACAAAACTTTAAAGTTTTCTATATTCCAAGGGGGCCTTTTGTAATTAACTAAACCAGTTTCATCCAGGCATCCTTATGCCAAGGCCTAGTTCACATGCAGGTATAAGAAGTGTAATCACATCATTAATCATCTGAACTAGAATACCTTTGAAAGTAAAAGGTGAGCTGTTAATAATTCCTTTGGGACAACAGTAAATGTCTCTGGCAAAACAATATCATTTATATTTGGCTCTAGCTTTTCAAGCAATTTCACAGATCTTAAGTGAACTATGAACTCATCAATCACCATATACATATCATTCATAATATATCAGAGAACTAACTAGCATGGTAAACAAAAAAAATCAGAGCCCAGTTTCCATGAATATAAGATATATAAGTTCACAGGATGACGATTTTGGGGAAGACTGACAAAACTAGTTCTTGATCTTAGAAATCAATTTTTTTTATTGCTAGGAGCCAGCAGGACACTGAGCTGGTGTGCCTGAAGGCACAGGGACAGTGTGCAAAACCTTGCAGATCAGCCCCGTATCAAATCAATGAAGGAAAAGAGTAGTTGGGCCCCTAGTCGCTCTATTTACTTCTTCTTTATACACAATTCCGGATCTTTTCCTTTCTTCTCAAGTCCCTTAAACATACTCATTCCAGTGTTTTCCATTTCAGCAAATTATGACCACTAAAAAGACACCAACTGATCAATCCTTTGTTTACATGAGGTTCTGCTTCCAAGACCACCCCTGGGACCAAGAAGTAAATCAATGTGTCCAGTTAAGAAATACAGAACTCTGTATTTCAAAGTGCATTTAATACAGAAAATTGGTTACAAAGTTGCTTGAAGGGCAAACATTTACAAAGGGCATGGCACATCGTGGTCACTCAGAACAGTAAGCCCCAGAGGGCTGGGAGAACAAAGGAATGCGGTAGGGTTGCCAGAACTGAAACTCAGCAAATGGGACTGGGGATTGGGGCTTAGACCTCTGGAGAGAGGGTACAGCCCAGTGGTTGCTTAGAAGTATTTAGGCAGTACCTAGGCCTGTTTTTAAATTGGATTGCTTGTTTTAGTATTGAGTAGTATGTGTTCCTTATAAATTTTCTCTTCTTAGATGTATCATTGGCAAACATGTTCTCCCATTCAACAGGTTAACTTTACATTTTGTTGATGGTTTCCTTTGCAGTGCAATACCTTTTTAGTTTGAGGAAGTGCCATTTGCTTATTTATCTTTCTTTCCCCTTCCTTGAGGAGATATATCAAAAATGATAATGCTATGAGAAATGTTTGAAATTTTACTGCCTGTGTTTTCTTCTAGTTTTATTGTTTTGAATCTTAAATTTATGTATTTAATTCATTTGGAGGTTAGTCTTGTGTATTTAAGAAGGTGGCCTAGTTTCATTTTTTGCATATATCTGTCCAGTTTTCCCAACACCATTTATCAAATAAACTGTCTTTACTCCATTGTGTGCTCTTGACACCTTTGTCAAATATCAATTAACCATATAGGTGTTGGTTTATTTCTGGGCTCTTCATTCTGTTCCATTGATCCATATATTTGTATTTATGCAAGTACCATACTCCTTTAATTACTATAGCCTTGTAGTATAGTTTGATATCAGGTAGTGTGATGCCTCCAAATTTGTTCTTTCTCAAGGTTGCTGAGCTAGTTTGGGGTCTTCTGTGGTTCAACATAAATTATTTAATTATTTTTCCAGTTCTAGTGAAATATGCCATTGATATTTTGATAAGAATTGCATTGAATCTATAGATTCCTTTGGGTAGTATAGACATTTTAATTATGTTAATTCTATCTATCCAAGAGCATGGTATATACTTAAATTTATTTAGCTCTTCAATTTCTTTCTTCAGTATCTTCTAATTTTTGGAGTACAGGTCTTTTGCCTTCTGGTTAAATTTTTTTTAGGTATTTTTATACCTTTTATACTCTCTCATGTTTTTAAAAAATATATAATCTTTATTATATTTTTTCAATTGTCATTTAGTTCCCTTATACCTTCCTATCCCAGCAATCACCACCTTATTGTCCATGTCTCTGAGTTCTTTTTCTTTTTTGCTATATCCCTCTACCTATTAACCTCCCCTGTACCCCACTAGCTGTCATCCTGCCCTCCATCTACAAGTCTGTCTTCGTTTTGTTTGTTAGTTCAGTTAGTTTGTTAGATTCCACATATGAGTGAAATCATGTGGTATTTGTCTTTCTCAAACTGCCTTATTTCACCTAGCATAGTGTTCTCTAGATCCATCCATACTATTGTGAAGGGTAAATTTTTCTTCTTTTTTATAGTCAAGTAGAATTCCATTGTGTAAATGTCCCAGAGTTGTTTTATCTACAGATCTATTAGTGGACACTCAGGCTGCTTCCATATCTTGGCAATTGTAAATAACCCTTCAGTGAACATTAGGGGTGTTTATGTTCTTCCAAATTAGTGTTCTGGGTTCCTTCTGATATATTTTCAGAAGTGGGATCACTGATTCAAAAAGAAGATCCACTTTTAATTTTTTGAGGTATCCCCATACTGTTTTCCACATTGGCTGTACCAGTCTGCATTCCCACCAACAGTGCAAAAGAGTTCCCCCTTTCTCCACATCCTTGAAAACACTTGCTGTTTCTTGATTTATTGATGATAGTCATTCTGACAGGTGTGAAATGGTACCTCATTGTGGTTTCTATTTGCATTTCTCTAGTGATTAGTGACATTGAGCATCTTTTCATATGTCTATAGGCCATCTGTACGTCTTCTTGGGACAAGCATCTATTCAGGTCCTTCATCCTTTCTTAAAAGGGTTTTTTGTTTATTTGGTGTTGAGTTTTGTAAGTACTTTATGGATTTTGGATGTTAACTGCTTATCAGATGTATAGGTAAATATGTTCTCCCATTACATGGGTTGTCTTTTTACTTTGTTGATGATTTCCTTTGCTGTGCAAAAATTTTTAGTTTGATGTAGTCCCACATGTTTATTTTTTCTTTAGTTTCCCCTGCCTGGGAAGATACATCTGATAAAAAATTTCTATGAACAATGTCTGAGATTTTGCTGCCTATGTTTTCTTAAAGGATTTTTGTGGTTTGAAGTCTAGCATTTAAGTCTTTGATCTATGTTGAATTCATTCTTGTGTGTGGTGTAAGAAGGTGGCTAGTTTCCTTTTTCTGCACATATCTGTCCAATTTTCCTAACACCACCATTTATTGAATAAACTGACTTTAGCTCATTGTATGTGCTTCCTTCCTCTATTGAATATTAATTGACTATAAAGGTATGGGTTTGTTTCTGGACTCTATATTCTGTTCCATTCATCTATATATCTTTTTTATGCCAGTACCATGCTCTTTTGATTACTATGGCCTTGTGTAGTTTCATGTTAGGTAGTATGATTCTTCCAACTTTGTTCTTCTTTTTCAGGATTGCTTTTGCTATGCAGGGCCTTTTGTGGTTCCATATAAATTTTTGAAATACATGTTCTAGTTCTGTGAAGTACGTTATTGGAATACTGATATGAATTGTGTTGAATCTATAGATTGTTTTGGGTAGTATGGATATTTTAATGATGTTAATTCTTCCTATCCCTGAACATGGTATATTATTTGTATCTTCTTCAGTGTCTTACAATTTTCCAAGTACAGGTCTTTTACATCCTTGGTTAGGTTTATTCATAGATATTATATTCTTTTTGAAGGAATTTTGAATGCAATTGTTTTCTTAATTTCCCTTTTGGTTAGGTCATTATTGCCATATAAACATGCAACTGATTTCTAGATATTAATTTTGTATCCTGCTTCTTTCCTAAATTCATTTATTAGTTATGGTAGTTTCTTGGTGGAATCAGGGGCTCCCTATGTACAGTGTCATGTCATCTGCAAATAAAGACCGTTTTACACCTTACTTTCCAATTTAGATGCCTTTCATTTCTTCTTGTCTGATTATTGTGGCTAGGACTTCCAGCACTATTTTGAATAAGCGAGGTGATGGTGGACATCCCTGTCTCATTCCCAATCTTAAGGGGGATGCTTACAGTTTTTGCCCATTGAGTATGATGCTGGCAGTGGGTTTGTCATATATGACTTTTACAATGTTTAGGTATGTTCCCTCTATTCCCACTTTGATGAGAGTTTTTTTCATCATAAATTGGTGCTGGATTTTATCAAAAGTTATTTCCGCATCTATTGATATAATCTTGTGGTTTTTATTCTCTCTTTTGTTTATGTGGTTAAACCAAATTTATAGATTTGTGAACCTTGAACCAACTTTGCATTCCCTGAATAAATCCTACTTGATCGTGGTGCATGATCTTTTGATGCACTGCTGTATTTGGTTTACTAATATTTTGTTGAGGATTTGAGCTTCTCTTTTCTTTATGATGTTGGCCTATAATTTTCTTTCTTTGTAGTTTCTTTATCTGGTTTTGGATTAGGATGACGCTGGCCTCATAAAATGAGTTTGGAAACTTTCCCTCTTCTTGAATTTTATGAAACAGTTTGAGGAGCACAGGTGTCAGTTCTCAAAATGTTTGGTATAATTCACCTGTGAAGCCATCTGGTCCACGGCACTTGTTTGTTGAGAGTTTTTACATTACTGCTTCGATTTCATTAGGTGTAATCTGTCTATTAATATTCTGTGACCCTACCTGATTCATTTTTGGAAGACTGTATGTTTCTAGTAATTTATCCATTTGTCCAAGTTGTCTGCTTGTTGGCATATAACTGTTCATTATATTTTCTTACAATCCTTTGTATTTCTTTGATGTCAATTGTTATTTTTCCTCTTTCATTTCTGATTTTATTATGTGGGTCCTTTCTCTTTTTTATCTGGGTGACTCTGGTTAAATTTTTTTTCATTCATTGTTCTATCAATTTTTAATCTGATTTTTAAATAAATTAAAATTAAAATATTTTCTTTTCTTTTTTTAATTTCTTTTTTTATTTTAATTGTTATTCAAGTACAGTTTTCTGTCTTTTACACCCATCCCAGCCCATGCCCCCCAGTCCTCCCCACCTCCTTCCCATTTGCACCACCCCCAGTTTTTGTCCATGTGTCCTTTATATTTGTTCCTGTAAACCTTCCTCTTTTTTCCTGAAATTCCCTCCCCTCTCCCCTCTGTTCACTGTCAGCCTGTTCTCTATTTCAGTGTCTTTGGTTATATTTTGATTGTTTTGTTGTTTAGGTTCCTGTTAAAGGTGAGATCATATGGTATTTGTCTTTCACCGCCTGGCTTATTTCACTTAGCATAATGATCTCCAGTTCCATCCATGCTGTCACGAAGGGTAGGAGCGCCTTCTTTCATTCTGCTGCATAGAATTCCATTGTGTAAATAGACCATAGTTTTTTGATCCATTCATTTACTGATGGGCACCTAGGTTGCTTCCAACACTTGGCTATTGTAAATTGTGCTGCTATGAACATAGGGGTGCATAGGTTCTTTTGGATTGGTGTTTCAGGGTTCTTAGGATATAATCCTAGCAGTGGAATTGCTGGGTCAAAAGGTAGATCCATTTTTAGTTTTCTGAGAAAATTCCATATTGTTTTCCATAGTGGTTGTACCAGTCTACAATCCCATCAACAGTGCACTAGGGTCCCCTTTTCTCCACTACCTCTCCAACACTTGTTTGTTGCTTTGTTTATGATGGCAATTCTGACTTGTGTGAAGTGGTATCTCATTGTGGTTTTAATTTGCATCTCTTTGATAGCTAGCAGTACTGAGCATCTTTTCATGTGTCTCTGGTTCCTCTGTATGTCCTCCTTGGAGAAGTGTCTGTTCAAGTCCTTTGTCCACTTTTTAATTGGGTTGCTTGTCTTCTTAGAGTGGAGTCATGTAAGTTCTTTATATATTTTGGAGATTAAGCCCTTGTCTGAGGTATCATTGGCAAATATGTTTTCCCATACAGTTGGTTCTATTTTTATTTTAATACTGTTTTCTTTAGCCGTGCAGAAACTTTTTATTTTGATGAGATCCCATTTATTTATTCTTTCCTTTATGTCCCTTGCTTTAGGGGACATATCAGTAAAAATGTTACTGCATGAAATATCTGAGATTCTCCTGCCTATGTTCTCTGCTAGGACTTTAATGGTGTCATGGCTTATATTTCAATCTTTTATCCACCTTGAGTTTATTTTTGTGTATGGTGTAAGTTGGTGCCCAAGTTTCATTTTTTGCACGTAGCTGTGCAATTCTCTCAACACCACCTGTTGAAGAGGCTATTTTTACTCCATTTAATGTCTCTCTCCCCATTGTTGAATATTAATTGACCATAGAGACTTGGTTTTATTTCTGGGCTCTCTGTTCTGTTCCATTTGTCCATGTGGTTGTTTTCATGTCAGTACCAGGCTGTTTTGATTACAGTGGCCTTGTAGTACAGTTTGGTACCAGGTATTGTGATCCTTCCTTCTCAAAATTGCAGCAGCTAGTTGAGGTCTTTTATGGTTCCATATAAATTTTTGAAGTGTTTGTTCTATGTCTGTAAAATATGCCATTGGTTCTTTAACAGGTATTGCATTGAATCTGATTGCTTTGGGTAGTATGAACATTTTGATGATGTTAATTCTTCCCATCCATGAACACAGTATATGTTTCCATTTGTTTATGTCTTCCTTGATTTCTTTTTTCACTGTTGTGTAGTTTTCTGCATACAGGTCTTTTACCTCCTTGGTTAGGTTTACTTCTAGGTATTTTACTTTTCTTTTTGCTATATCAAATGGAATTTTTTTCTTGATTTCTGCTTCCGCTGTTTCAGTGTTGGTATACAAAAATGCCTTTGATTTCTGGATATTGACTCTGTATCCCACTGTTTTGACAAATTCATTTCTTAGGATGAGCAGTTTTTTGCTGGAGTTGATAGGATTTTCTATGTACACTGTCACATCATCTGCAAACAATGACAGCTTTGTCTTCTTCTTTCCAAGTTGGATGACTTTCACTTCCTTTTCTTGTCTGATCACCATGCCTAAGACTTATAATACTATATTGAATAGAAGTGGTGAAAGTGGACACCCTTGTCTTATTCCTCATCTTAGTGGAAAAGATTTTAGTTTTTGCCCATTGAGTATGATGCTGGCTATAGGCCTCTCATATATGGCCTTTGTTATGTTGAGGAATGCTCCCTCTATTTCCACTTTGCTGAGTGTTTTTATCATAAATGGGTGCTGTACCTTATCAAATGCTTTTTCCACATCTATTGATATGATCATGTGATTTTTGTCTTTGCTTTTGTTTATATGGTGTATTACATTTACTGATTTGTGAATGTTGAACCACCCTTGCATCCCTGGGATGAGTCCCGCTTGGTCATGGTGTGTGATCTTTTTAATGTATTGTTGGATGCGGTTTGCCAATATTTTGTTGAGGATTTTAGCGTCTATGTTCATCAGCGATACTGGCCTGAAATTTTCTTTCTTTGTTGTGTCTTTATCTGGTTTTGGGATTAGGATGATGCTGGCTTCATAAAAAGAGTTTGAGAGTCTTCCATCATTTTGGATTTTTTGGAATAGTCTGTGAAGAATAGGGGTTAGCTCTTCCTTAAATGCTTTGTAGAATTCTCCTGTAAAACCACCTGGTCCTGGGCTTTTGTGTGCTGGTAGTTTTTTGATTACTGCCTCAATTTCATCTGCTGTTTTTGGTCTGTTCAGGCTTTCTGCCTCTTCATTCAGTTTTGGAAGATTATATTTTTTCTAGAAATTTGTCCATTTCACCTAGGTTTTCAAATTTCTTGGCATACAGTTCTTCATAGTAATTTCTTACAATCCTTTGTATTTCTGTGGTGTCAGTTTTAATCTCTCCTCTTTCATTTCTGATTGTGTTTAATTGGGTTCTCTCTCTTTTTTTCTTGATGGGCCTGTAAAGGCTTCTTGATTTTGTTTATCTTTTCAAAGAACCAGCTCCTGGATTCATTGATCCTTAGAATTGTGCTTTTAGTCTGTACGTCATTTAATTCTGTTCTGGTCTTGGTTATTTCCTTCCTTCTACTTGCTCGGGGCTAGTTCTTTGTTGTTGTTCCCTGAGTTCTTGTAGGCGTAGGGTTAGATCGTTTGTTTGAAATATTTGTATCTTTTTTAGGTAGGCCTGTATTGCTATAAACTTCCCTCTCAGGACTGCCTTCACTGTGTCCCATAAGTTTGGGGACATTGTGAGTTCATTTTTGTTTGTTTCCAGAAACTTTTTGATTTCTTCCCTAATTTCATTCTTGACCCATTCATTGTTGAATAACATGCTATTCCATCTCCATGATTTTGAGTGTTTTGGGTTTTTCCCCTTGGGGTTGGTTTCTAGTTTCAGTCCTTTATGGTCAGAGAAAATGCTTGGTATGATTTCAATTTTCTTGAATTTGTGGAGACTTGTTTTGTGTCCTATCATGTGGTTTATCTATGAAAATGTTCCATATGTATTTGAAAACAATGTGTATTTAGCTTCTTTGGGATGAAGGGTTCTATATATGTCAGCTAAGACCATTTCATCTAGGACATTGTTCAATGCCACAATATCCTTGTTGATATTTTGTGTGGAAGATCTGTCCATTTTTGACAGTGGGGTGTTAAAATCCCGTACTATAATTGTGTTGCTGTCAATATCTTCCTTGAAGTCCTCCAAGATTTTCCTTATGTATTTCGGTGCCCCTATGTTGGTTGCATATATATTTATAATATTTATGTCTTCTTGTTGGATTCTTCCCTTGAGTATTATGAAGTGACCTTCTGGGTCTCTCTTTATGGCCCTTTTTTTGAAGTATATTTTATCTGATATGAGTATTGCTACCTGAGCTTTTTTTCCCGTCCATTTGCTTGGAAAATTTGTTTGCAGCCCTTCACTTTGAGTCTGTGTAGGTCTTTTGTCCTGAGGTGGGTCTCTTGTAGGCAGCATATGTGTGGGTCATGCTTTCTTACCCATTCAGCTATTCTATGTCTTTTGATTGGAGCATTTAATCCATTTACATTTAAGGTTATTATTGGTAGGTACTTATTCACTGCCATTTTGTACCTGTGTGTAGGGTACCAGTTTGTTTATGTCTGGCAAATGTGACTCAGCTCTGTATGGAAAACCTACAGAAGCGAAGTGGGGGGCAGGAGCCAGACCTTCAAACGGAGTTTTTCCATGGGAATCAGGCCTACAAAATGCATACAGACTGTTATGGCTTGCTCTTCCTAAAACTTCATCACCCTGGTCTGAAACAACAAATGTGTATTGTCTATCTTGAAGGTAATTTCCAAAGCCTGTGTGAATTTTCCCAAGGACAGAGCTAATCAGCTCACCACCATTCCCTTTTGCATATTATTTTTATTTCCTTGATTGCACCTAAAATGTAGATAATAATATTCTATGTAATAGATAATAAATCCTTCTCTGATGAGAGACCTGAGAAAAACAATAAAAGCCTGTCTAGGCAAGGGTCGGGGTGCTCTCCTCTTGAGAGAGTGGCCGAGGCACCTATAGGAGCTCTCCCCTTGAAAGAGTAGCTGTGCCAGTCCCCTTTTCTCCACAGGATTGCTGTCGCCCATGCATTTATTCTCATCTTCAGTCACAACAGGTAGACTCTGCTGGCTGGTGTCCGCCATATCTGGTGCCAGGAACAGGGACCCAGAGGCTATGAGCAGTCGTTGTGGCCAACCCACCAATGTGGTTGGAACACAGGCAACAGCCCAGGTAAGGGCCGATGACTCCAAGTGCTTTTGGTAAGGTTGTAGGGTGGGTTGTATTTTGGGGAAAAAGGGTGTAACAGGGTGCAGCCAAGAGGGGGGCCCCAAAAAGGGAGTTGGAATGGGGCCCAGAACTCAGGGTGTCCAGGAAATATTAGACAGACATATAAGATATCCTCACCCCTTTCCCCTCAGGTGTGAGTTGAGGGAAGGGACAAATGGAGCAGGGCCATTGAGTTGTTTTGCATAGCAATAGTTTTGCAGATAACCTCCAGAATGGTCATTTAACATATCTATAACCTTTAACTGGTTTCATAGATATGTTAAACAGCTGTGGCCATGCTCTGAGCCAGGGAGGATGGAAAGGACTCCCCCAAGGACGTGACTGGGGGAGAAACCCTAAGTTAAAGCACCTGTGTGGGAGCTTGGAGAAGATTGGCTCCAGAAAATGGGACACACCTGCCCAGACTCATGATGGCATCCTAATAACCTTGGAAACATACAGGAACGCTGGCAGGTGTAACTGATTGTAGGAGGAGTTGGAAATAGGGCTGCAGAGGAGGTTTGGCGCCAGTATTTAAAACAGAGACGCGGCAGCCATTAGAGAGATTCATGCGGTTTCACCAGAGAGCAGGACCCGCAGCTCCATGAGGGAAAATCACCATGTGGCTTTAGCAGAGAATTGCCACTAGGCTTTGCCCGAGGGGAGACCCTCTCGCAGCTTTGCCAGAGGGAGAGATTCCACATCGTTTCACCAGAGTGCAGACCCCTGCAGCTTTGGTGCAGAGATAGAGCCACGAGTCTTTGCCACAGTGGGGACCCCTTCCCCACAGCTTTGGTAGAGGAGGGACCACGCAGCTTTGGGGTGCTCCCTTCGGCTGCGTGGCCTGGGAGCAAGAGAGACTGCCTGAAAGAAGGGTGAGAGAACTCTTGCCAGTGGGCCATGAGAAGGTGCCACATGGCTTCAGATTAACCAGAGATCCTGCCTGGAAGACGACACAGCTGACGGTGTCAAGAGCCTGGATCCCGGACGTGTGCTTCTCTTCCTTGCAATTACGGTACCCTGACTTAGGGCAGAGGGAGATAGGAAGCACTGTGGGTGTCTGTGGGTATCCTGAAGGACTTTGATATTTCAATGGAGATGTTAGGTTCCTACTTTAACTCTGTATAGCATTAAATAAACATTTCCTTT
>PVKU01007530.1:0-86227 GCA_004027475.1 Anoura caudifer
ATCTGATTATCCACAAAAGAACCTATCTGTGGACGTGGGTCCTGCGTGTCTCCAAGTGGGAGCTGGGTCCACACCATGAAGAAGTGTCTGCCACAATCCACAAAAGTGGAACTGTGTGCCAGAAGGCATGCTGGAAGGACCCAAACCCAAAACTTTCTCTGATTGGAGGTGGTGAGCAACAAGGGTGAAATTCTAGCTGCAGCTGCCCAGATCAAAAGGCTGTCGCCATGGTTTCCAAGGCAGGAGCGGAGGCAGAAATACCATTTTTGCGCTCATAGATGGGAAAGATAAGCTATCACCCTCTTTCTCTTTGTGTGTCTTTAGGAGGGCAACAGCAGGTGAAGAGAAAATAAAAAATACTAGTAATAAGGAAAACAAATGCATTCACCCTAGGGACAAAAGAGACAAATTACTTATTTTTCTGTTATACCTAGATAATTTATCATTCCTACCAGAAAAATCTCTTGACGTATCGGCAGTTGCCTGTCCTTGACTGACTGGTTTTGGCTCATGCTGCTGGCCCCAGACTGTCCTCTGGGCACTCCCCACGTGGGTGAACTGGAGGCAATCATGCTCCTTGGTAATCTGCAAGGTGACCAGCCGAGGCTTTTTTTCCTTGGGAAGCGTGTTTGCTCTTCCAATCGATAGAACCTGGGTTTATGACCCCAGGGTGTGGCACAAAATATATATCTTTGATCGGGGTTTGTCCCTGTTACATCAAGGTGATTTCGTTTAGTTAGATTAGCCAGTAGTGGGGGTAATTGGTTATTAATTTTTTTTGTGACTCTCCGCTGCAGTTTGACCAAAGAGGGGGACACTATGAAGAAATGAAAACAGAACCGTACTTGTGCGAAGTGGTAACTACTGTGTTTATGTCTGTTCATGTTGGGGGAGGAGAGGTAAGGGACTGGGAGGCTGGGATGGGGTGTGTTTGCTGAATAATAAGTGCCAGGCCATTTTCCTCTGAAATTGTCCAAGGTACATTTTCAAGCATTTTGTCTCTCCTCCTTTTCTAAAGCTTTACTCAAAATTACAGGGTATTTAGAACCTCTGTTTGGTTGATGAGCTTTAAAACCTCTATTCTGTTGTAGGAAACATAATTCTGACATGAGGAGGAAAAGACAGGAGATACTGTAATTTAGCTTCACTCTCCTAGGGTCCAAACTCCAGTTCTTAGGACTGTGCCTAACACCAAAGGCGTTATTTCCTCTCCAGGTACCATCCTTATGAGTTTTAAGTGACACGAGGCAAGCTCTCCTTTGTTTGCTCAATATTTATATGGCACTTTGCAGTCACCATGATTTCGGCATCCGTGAGATTCAAAAGAACACAGACTGTCCCAGGAGAGCAGGAAGGTAAGCAAACCCCCACTGCAATGACAGTAGAGGAAAAAACCCTCATAGTGACTTCAAGTCCCCTTGTTCCCGCACGGCGGTGGTCATTCTCATAACAAACATTTTGGAACACCCCTTAATATCTGGAAGTGAAATTCATTGGCAATATAACCTGCCTACGCACTTCCAAAAAAATCAATATAATGCCCTAACTGTAATATAAAAGAGAAAAAAAGCAAGGAAAATAATCTAAAAAAAGCATATGTATTTTAATATACAAATACCCCAGTACAATTATACTGAGACATGTGAAAAGTCAGTGGATTGTACCTACTATAATGAAAATATTTTACTTAATTTTAACATGTGTTCATATTACTTTACTTAATATTTAACTTATTATATACAAAATATTTAGGTGATATTTAATATAATAACATGTTACTTATATTCACTAGGATATTTTGGACTAAAAATATTTGACATTTTGAAATCAGAACTAAATTAGTATATCATGAATATTGTGAAATTTTATATAGCTAGGTAAAATAAATAGAGGTAGATAATGACGAAGAATGTAGAAAAATACAATGTGTTGATTTGGTGACTGAAATAACATGAATGGCATTGCTGTCCATGATGTGATTTTTTTTTATAATGAAGAACAACAGCCCTCAATAAAGTTGAGGAAATAAAGAAGAAAGACATTTTCCCTCAACTTATATTAGAAATAACTGGAAAATTCAGGGTATGCCGACAATCAAGCAAGAGAATGCTTTATGTTTCACGTAAAGTTTAATTTTAAGCTCTTCCAATTATAATTTATCTTCATGAATTCCCAGAAAAACACTTCAAAACTGTGTGTGAGGCAATACACTTCTTTGTTAAGCAGGCCTGTATGTAATGGGATGCAGGGCAAGGGTCCCCTGAAAATAACAGAGCGTATCCCCCACATCCTTGGTTAGGGGGTAGGGGGAGTGGCTAACACAATGTTTAAGATATATTGAATAACAATGAAGAGTTAACAGCTATCTCTTCCTGAAGGCAAGAGGGCTGCTGCCCAAGGTCAACTGTGTATATGACCGAGAACATTCGGGGATTGGCGACATTGACAGGATACAGTGCCTGCAGGAGAGGCAGGGAGTGGATGCCCACCCCAGATGTCCATGAGTCCCTAGGAACTTTTGCCATGACTAAAGATGGCAGCCAAAAGAAGGTAAAAGATATGGGAAATCTGGCAAATATGGTGGCCACACCATAGGACGGGCTGGATATAAGATCATACAGGAAGTTCCAGGCCAAGAATTTGAATGAAGGCAGGCTAAAAAAGGAGGTCCACCACAACGTCTAGTGTGTAAGAGAAGAGGCTGAAGCCACACAGTCTGGAGTAAGAGAAAAAACCACGTGGTCTGGAGGAAAAGAGGGGGTGTCCACCATGAGGTGTGCACTGAGAGAGTTTACTGCACAGAGGTCAGCCTGGAACCCTGCATGGAGCTGATGGAGCTGTGCGGGACCTGCCTAGGCACCTGGATTTGTGGGAGATGCCTGCGGCTGAACTGGGACTGGGAATGCTGAGCTGCAGACTTCTGCTGTTCTAAAAGATGGTACCTCTGACGGGCATATTCTGGAACTGACCTAGTTTGGCAAAGGGAGACAGGATTATGTATTTTTGGATGTTTTGAAAGGGAGTGGGACTTAACGGCAGAAATCTGCCATTATTACAAATCTGTAAAACCTTCATATGAACAACCCCTTCCCTTCTTCACCAAACTCTTGCATTGGGAGTCATGATTCATGGCGGTGGGCAGTTGAGCCCCACAGCTGTTCCAGAACAGCGTTGGCGGAGTTCTGTAACAGAAACACTGTGATTAGGTGTACAAGGGCCAGATTTAGAAGGATTTTGAATACCAATTAGTTGACACTTATTTGAAAGATTTTAAAGAAAGACCAAAGTTGTACCCTAGTTTAGAAACCCAAGCCAAATGCTGAGATTGTTGGGGGTGGAAGGAGTGTGGATGACTGAGGGCAGAAGTGGTCTGAGCAGTGACATGCTGAGGCCAGCTCCTCCCGACTAACAAGAGCTGTTATTAAATTTTAGGGAATTCTGCAAGCTGGTTGGTAAACACAGCCATCTTTAAAAATCAAGTTATATAGACACAATCAAATGAATTCTATGAAAATAAAGGTAATAATACTCAAACCTCACCTATTTCTAATTATTTTAACACATTTTACTACTTCTATGCTTTTGAGGTTTTTTTATATCTACTTATTGGAATGGTGGGAATGGTGTAGAAGGCTGGGCTGCTGGGTGTCTCTTCAGGGATGACAGTGGCTTGAAGTCCGCCATGGGGGGAATATGAACACCACGGAAATTGGAAAATGCTTTGAATCAGAGCTTGATGTACTGTTTTGTAGATTGTAGACTTAAGAAGGTGATGGAGAAAATGTTAATAATCTAGATGAAAACTTTAAAAGTGTGTCATGTCTCTAAGAGGTGTTGCTTAGAGTATACCACAAAAATTGAGGAAATATTTTTTATTTACGAATTTTTTTAGCTTCACTGAGGTATAATTAACAAAGTAATAAGGTATATAAAGTGTACAGTGTGATTATTTGATATATGTATGCATTGTGAAAGTATTTCCCCATCAACTTAATTAACATATCCCTCATCTCTCATATTAGCCTTTTGGGGGTATTTAATAAAAATTTTTGAATTTAGCGGGGTGACATTGGTTAATGTGATTATATAGGTTTCAGGAGTATAATTCTATAATATATCTCTGTATATTGTACTGTGTGTTTGCCACCCAAAGTCAAATCCCCTCTGTCACCATTTATTCCCCCTTTACCCTCTTCTAGCTGCCCATCCCCGTCCCTTTAGTGGTCATCACACTGTTGCCTGTGTCTATGAGTTCAGAGTTTTTTTTTCCTTTGCTGATCCCTTCACCCTTCCAGCCAGCCCTCCAACCTTCCTCCCCTCCAGCAGCTGTCAGTCTGTTCTCTGTATCTATGGTTCTGTTTCTGTTTTGTTTGTTTGTTTGTTTTGTTCATTAGATTCCACGTATAAGGGAAATCATATGGTATTTGTTTTTCTCTGACTGGCTTATTTCACTTAGCATAACACTATTTAGGTCCATGCATGCTGTCATGATATTTGCCTTTTTTGTTGTTTGGTGAACATATTTAAGTTCTACTCTCTTAGATAATTTCAGTTATACAACACAGTGTAATCAACTATAATCACTGTACTTTACATTAGATCCTCGGACCTTACTCATCTCATAGCTGAAAGTTTGTACCCTGTATCAACTTCTCCTTATTTCCCCCACCCCCAACCCCAGGAACCACTTTTCTACTCTGTTTCTATGAGCTTGACTTTTTAAAGATTCCACATACAACTGATGCCATTCTGTATGGAAGGAAAATACTTACAAATTGTATATCTGAAATGGGTTATGGATAAATAACTCCTACAACTTAACAACAGAAAAACAAGCAATCTTGAATAGACATTTCTCCCAAGGAGGTAAACAAATAGGCAACAAACACATAAAAAGATGCTCCACCTTACCAGTCATTAGGGAAACACAAACCAAAACCACAATAAGATACCACCTTACACCCAATAGGGTCATTTTATCAAAACAACAACAACAAACCCAGAAAATAACAAGTGTTGGTGAGGATGTGGAGAAATTGAAACCCCTGTGCACTGCTGATGGGAATCTGAAATAGTGCAACTGCTGTGGAAAATAGTATGGCAGGTCCTCAAAAAATTAAAAATAGAATTATGATATGACCCAGAAATTTTACTTCTGGTTATATACCTAAAAGAATTGAAAACAGGGTCTGGAAGAGATATTTGCACACATTTTCACAGCTGCATTATTCACAATAGCCAAGAGATAGAAGCAACCCAAATGTCTGTTAATGAGTGAATGACTAAACAAATGGTAGTATAAACATACAACAGAATTTTATTCAGTCTTAAAAAGGAAAGAAATTCTAAAAGACAGAAAACTGTTCTTGTACAACAACTAAAAAATTTTTTTAAATAAAAAAATAAAATAAAATCTAAAAGAAAAAAAAGGAAAGAAATTCTGACAAATGCCACAACAGGGATGAACCTTGAGGGCATAATGGTAGCTGAAATAAGTCAGTCACAAAAAGAATAAATACTCTCTGATTCCACTTACACGAGTTACCCACAATAGTCAAAATCATGGAATCAGAAAATAGAATGGTGGTTGCCAGGAGCTGGGGTGAATGGAGAACAGAGAACTATTCAATGGGTACAGAGTTTCAGTTTTGCAAGATGAAAAAAGTTCTGGAGATTGGTTGCACAGGAGTGTGAATGAACTTGCTATTGAAATATACACTTTAAAATGGATAAGATTGTAAATTTTATATTATATGTATTTTATCACAATTAACAAACAATATTTCATGCCATGTGTCCCTCATAAAGTTGATTCATTATCTAGGTAAAAAATACTGACATTTGAGGTTGCTTTGAAACAGGGTACTGCACACTGGGAGTCGGAACACCGCACCGGAGGGGTGAGGGAACCTGAGGCCATTTCTGACTTCATCAGTGATCCACAATGTGTGAAATGTAGTTATTTAACCTTTTGAGGACTTGATCAAATGCTATTACTGCCTTTTTAAAAAAGTTGATGTTTTAGGTATGAGTGAGTAATATTTGTAAAACTACAGAGGTTCTTTCCCAAAAAGAAAAAAATATTATCATTAGAATGACTATACTACTTCTGTAAACACTGTGACTGTGTTCAAAGGAATTCTGTTCATTTAACTGGTCTGGGCTAGGTATCTATTAACGATAGACCCTTTGTCACAGCAAGTAATATTTAGTTTCCTGAAACCAATCTTTAAAAGTCTGCTTTGTACAACTGTTGAAATCTATCATTACAAGGACTTATTTTTGGCACTGGGTCCTGGAGCTTTGGCTAATAGCACTCAACTGAGGTAATTCTAGCTTAATTTTGCCAGTGTTCCAATGACAGAAAAAAAAATGTTACCCATGAATTCTAATGACATTCATCAAAACAGCTTGACATTTTATAGGGCATAAGAGCATGGTAACTTTGTTTCCCACTTTCCATGACCATCCTTTGTTAGGAATATTCCTATTATTCAGAAAACTGCAAATAATTTGGAGGAATCAAATTTCATTACAGTGAATACCCACATAACAAAAAAGTGCTCAGTTTCTGAAGTTTTTGTGGTATGACCAAGTAGTCTAGATTCAAATTCCCTGGAGGAGTTTTTGTTCTGTGATCTTGGTACCAAAACATACGCACACACACAACCCACCATCAATAAGCAATTTATAAGTATAATTGTTGAATGATCCTTTAAAGTTAATTTTCCTGTTTGAAGATAAAATGTCACTTCTTCCTGTTTCCTAGTCTACTTTCTTGTCTAGCCTTATTGTTATGTTTCCTGTTTAGTTCTTATGCTGAGTCAGTAGTAAAAAGGGAGGAACGGGGGAATCATATAGAAGAAACAAAAGTCATTTACCCCACAAAAAAGGCAAAAATTATAGGCAAAAAGCAAGAACCATGTTTTCAGCGTATAGTTCTCAATGGTGCTCAGCATTTTATGGCCATTAAAATCAAACAGTGTTTTAAAAGCACTTTGCCATGTAGGAAATAATTTTTGAGTATTACTTTTTTTCAGCATTCATGGATTTCTAAGTGTTAGTAAGATTTTAAATGATAAAACAAGTAAATATGTGATCTTATATTTTAATGGAGAATGTTAACTGAGACTTTTTTTAAATAATGAAATTAAGGAAAATGACAATTAAAATTAGTATCTAAAGAAACAAAAACTCTGTTGATTGTCTTTCTTATCTTACTATTACCAAATTGTTGTCCACTTGTACACTATATACAGGGTGGGGCAAAAGTAGGTTTACAGTTTGTGTGGAAAATAATATAGTAATTAATAAATAGTAATACAAGAATAAACTGTGTTTCCCATACTCGCAACTGTAAACCTACTTTTGCCCCGCCCTTTGTGAGCAAGAGATGAACCAAGATTCACTGATTCAATAGCATTGTAACAATACGGTAATATGCTTCACAGATATGAATACATGCAAAGTAAATATTTTAATTTGTACAAGGCTAGCTAACTGTTAGAAGTATTATTAAATGGTATATAACAATTTCAGAAGAATGTATTTAATGCTATCACTGTATTTTTAACAAATGAATCACAATGTCATTAAGCTAGAGATCCCAATTTTTTATTTCCTTAGATCATGAAATAATCAATATGTATATTCTGGGCAAAGAAAGAGAAGACAGATAAAGAAGGAGTATTTCCCATTCTTTCTTTGGAGTCTTGTTACATGGAAATGTGTTCTTACAATAGATCCTATTACACCCCATTTCTATACTTACATGATTAATTTCCAGAAATAGAGCTCTCCACACTACAGAAAAAAATAATTTCAAGTGCTTGGTCGATCAGAAGTGTTTCTGTATCAAAACTAATAATGATATGAAAGAGTTCAAAAACAGTTTTTATTTTTCAGTGTATCCTCACCACACTCAGAGAAGTCACTGATGTTAGTAAGAACTTTCGTAGTAAACAAAATTTGAAAACTATCTCTATATTATTGTATTTTGCTGTGTATAACAAGTGCCCATGTTTTGGGCCCAAACATTCAGGAAAAGAATCTTTCATTTTAATTATTTAATTCAATTTTTATTAGTGTATATTTAGATACCTGTTTTTATATTATAAAGGAATTTTAGCATTTATTTTTGAACATATTATGGTACAAGAAATTTCATGTGACAAATAATTACAAAACACAAGAACAGATACAAGGTATTTCAGGCACTACCCATGTATAATGCATATCCTTATTTTTCCTTCAAAAAGTTGGGCAACAAAGTGCCATTATACACAGCAAAATATGTTATTTATTTAAATAGCTAGAGCTGATACAAAGATGTGAAGCTACAAATACAGCAGCCACTTCCTAAAATGGCTTGCGGGGTGGGGTGTGAGGTTTAGTGCTACAGGGAAGGGAGTGGGTGAGAACTCTCATCAATGAAGAGGCTGGGGCAGACTGGCTTTGAGTCCCACACTTTCTTTTTTCATATACTTAGTTGAGACATTTGTCCTTTAGGCTGTGCAGAGAGAATGGATAACTTAATTCCAGATCATCCCTGTTAGTTAGCATACCCAGGGCTGGGATCAGAGGCCTGCTCACAGTTGTAATCAGGCAAGTCCTGGAAAGCCAGGAAGAAGGTGGCTTACTTACCCTTTGATTCCAGGGGCTCCATGGTATTCTAGAGTCCAGGAGGAGAGTGCAGTATTAGATGAATAGAAGGAAAGCTAAGTACAGAAGAACTCTTTCCACACATCCCATGTGGTTTCCTAGAAGAGCACTTCCCAGCTAGGTGTCCTGGAACAACCTAGGATGGCCAAGAGGCCAGGCAGGAGAGAGCCTGAGTTAGCTCCTCTGAGTGACCTGAGTGGCATGAAAGGAAGGACCTAGAAGAGCTTGCATCCCCTAGAGACTCTGTCTGGGAAGCTTGCTAGAGGGGGTCATCAATGCCACGGCCAAAAATCCTCTGTGGTCAAAGGTTACAGAGGAGGAACAGCCAATCCACAGGGACTCTGCAGTGTCAGATGCTGAGGCAGCAGGCAGGGCCTCCTGCGAGCAGACCATGTGAGGATGTTGGAATGGGAAGCAAGCAAAGCCCCAAACCCAAGGTAGCACCAGGAGAGCAGAACAGCAGAACATGGTCCCTCAACACTCTCTGATGTCCCCTCCCCCACTCCTCCACCACAAGATCCCCGAGATCTGTCCACCCCTCAACTCATGTGCCTTATCAAGGAAGAAAAGGAGATGTGGGAAATATTCCAGAGGAGATCATTTATGAGAAGGGACCCAAAAAACTCCAGAATTTATTTATTAAAAATTGTGTATTTATTCTTACATGTTTAAACTTCAGTCGCCTTCAAAGTACTCTTCGTTTGATGCAATACACCTACCGAGTCTTTTTCCACTGCTCAAAACAGTCTTTGAACTCATCGATTTTGATGCCTTTTAGTGCTTCTGCCATTTTTTTTGTTTTACCTTTTCCACATCGGCAAAATGCTTCCCTTTGGGGGCCTTTTTTGTCTAGGGAAACACACACACACACACACACACACACACACACACACACACAAAAACAGTCGCTTGGGGCATGATTGGGTAAATAGAGAGGGTGGGGTGCAGGGGTCATGCTGTTTTGGTCAAAAACCACCAAACAGCGCAGTGTGGGCGAGTGCGCTCATAAATCACCCATCATGAAATGGGCAAAAAGAGCCTTCAAAAAATTTTTTTCACAGAAGCCAAACGCATCCTCCCACAACAACACCAGCTGGTACACTGATACAGGTGGGCTCCTAAACACTCGCTTAGTGAGGGAAGCCTATACTGCAAGGGGCCCAAGCTCCAGAAGATAATTCCATTTTTTGAGGGGATGTCTCCCTGTGTAATGTTGGAATAGACCAAGTTACTTGAGAAACACTCATTCTTTATATTATTGGATAGGTTTTAATTTACCAGATTGAACTAAACAGTTTCTCACCTCTCATCCAGAAAATGGGACCTTTGAAGGAGACCAGCTAGGCTATAGGAAAATAAAGAGGCTTTTCTTTATATGGAGTGTAAGGTGCAAATTTACAACACTTGTGAATGATTAACAACCCCCAAAGCCACTGCTAGTCTCTCGTCCTCCCCTGTTCCTCCCTTCCTGTGGAGCTTCTTCCCCCCATTCCCAAAACAGCCAGGGCCCTCCAAGCCCACCTTTCCGTCTCCTTCGGAAATCATCAAGTTCAGAGAACCCACCCATCAGCTGTGTGATGTTTCTGTCTCATTCAGTGACAGTCACCTCCAGGACAGACTAATCCCATTGAATCTCGGCTGAGTTGTTGCAGCAGGAACCTGCAGGCCCCATGCTGTGTTAGGAACCATCCCTTCAGATGCTGTACTGGGGGTGCCTGGAGGGGATGCTGGAGCAACTGGCTTAGGGGAGCACTTGGAGGCTCAGGGCAGTGGTACTTTCTCCCACTATGGGAGAATTTCAATATTTTAGCAATCAGCACAGCCAGACTGATGAGTACTAACTGGACACTAGAAGCTTTTATGTCTTCTCTCCCTCTTTCCATCAGAACCCACCCTCCAGAAGCCACTGTTTCTCTTACTCCCCCCACGTCAGGGCTCCCAGCCTCCCTTCCTTTCTTCCTCCTTCCTCCACACAGGCCCCAGCCCCACCCTCACAGCAGGAGCTGGTTGATGTGGAGGTGTAAGAGAAGCAACAACTGCAAGTGGGGTCTGGGAACTCACCCAGGGCTGGATCAGGAGGAGCCATGGCATTCACGGACCCCACTGGCACTCTGGTCACATTTCCAGAACAGAATTATAAATGGTAGATCCACATTGAAGTGAGGACTGCTGTTACACTATTAGATGGAGTCATATGGGCTGGCCAGGAACCTAATTAACTCATTAGGATGGTACTTGTGTGAAAGCAATGCATTTATAAGTTACTGTTGAATGACTATACATAAGCCTTTCGGACACAAGCTCTTCTAATTTGAGGACTGTCAGAGTGACGAAATTTCTATGCACTTGTTATTTATCTGCAGAAACTTCAAAATATACATACAACACAATGAGAGAGACAATTTAGTAAAGAAATTAAAGCAAAGGGAAACAACTATTAGGAAAAAGCAAGCTGAAGCCATAGATGGTTTACAGTTTTAAAATGTATGCCCTAAAAGCAGGTCAAGCTTACTACTGGCCAATGCAAAGAAAAATTCACCAGTTACATGATTCCTGAGATTTTGTTTTGGTCTGATTTGCATGGAAAACGGCCAATTATGCCTAGGACTGCAGGCTGAGAAAAATTTCTCCCGTGCATCCTCAACAGAGGACTTCATACCCTGTACTTATCTAACAGAATAGCTAAAATTTAGTGGAAACTCTACAAGTACTTGTCTGCATTGTTGCCCTCACATCTCAGAACAACTCTTGGAGGCTCTTCTGAGATGAGGAAAAGGTGGCTCAGAGAAGTTCAGTAATTTGGCCGGGTTATATATATATCTATATCTATATCTATATATATATCGTAAATGGTGGGCCTGGGACTTGACTGGGTCTCCTAGTCTTTGAAGTCCCTGCTATTCGCCACCGCTTTGTGAAATAAGTTCTTTCCAGAATTATTTATAATCACCTCACTAGCCAATGACAAAAATATGTGTCAACAAAGGAGCAAATTATCTTCAAATTAGAAGCTGAAAGCATTATTTGTAACACTTTTATTTTTCCTATTAAATTTTGTACTTTCCACTAGTAAATTAGTAGGAATAAAAAATTAATGTTAATTTTTCAAGGCTAAAAATTCTTTATTTCTGTAGTAAATAAAACAGGTCAAATTTTCAACGTTCTATGTTTCTTCTTTTGTGTAGATTGCAGTTCTCACACGGACTCTGAAGGGTTTTCTCACTGTGAGAAGTTAAGTACAGATGTCAATTCTAGAAGAGTCTTTCTTAAATAGTCTGCAATCTTTTGTGTAATTTTGCAGCTCTATAGAAAACAACTCAGTTCCTACTTGCAAAAGAAACTTTTCCACTGAAACCCATTGGTAATATGAAATGTTATTTTTCCATCAAAGAAAAGCTTATTACTTATTTATATAGTATTTTCCCTTGTGTCGCTGAGTGGCATTAAGTGAATGCCTACAAAGCATCTTAGAGACTAAAGAAGGATTAAAACTGAAGCTAAACCCCCAGGCAGGTTTATGTGCACTGTTTGCACTTCCTGGGGCTTAAGGTCTTTTCGCCTATCTGTAGAGGATATCAGAGGGCAGCATTTCTGTTCCCGAAACTGGACTAATCAACTTAGTTGAGTTAGTATTTAAGGCAAGGTGAATTAATTAAGAGTGTCTGCAACATTTGTCAGGTGTGTTTTCAACCCATAGTCAGAGAAGCTTCTGCGATTTAAACACAGAAAGTCTTTGGATGGTTTTTCCATGAGCAATGTCAAAACCAAGAGGTCTTCACAGAGGATGTAAGTATACAAATCTACACGTTGATTAGTCCAGACTGAGGCTAGTCACTTTTACTAAGATGTTTGCACATGTAAAATAAAAGGACAATTTTGTCTTAAAAGGAATATAGTTCTATAGGAGTCTAAAGAAAAAAATGAAGAATTAAGGAAATAATCTTGTATAAATATCATTAATTGCATTCTTCCCATAATCACTGGGTGGGTACAATATAAAAATAAAACACAGTGCACTTTGGAAAAATACATTTATATAAAGATTTATCTGTAGATGTTATTAGCTCTGTAATTAGCAGTAAGTTAGCTAATAAATTCTTATTTGGGTGAAGTTACTAAAGAGTAAAGATAATATACTGCTTCTGCCTAATAAAGAAATAAATACTGCCTTGGCTGTTATTCTTTATGTAAAAGTAAAAGAAAGTTTTTAAAAGATAAAGTCAGCTTGAAGTTGTGTATAAATTTAAGTATTTTGTCATCTTCAAATATATTAATTGCCTGCCTCTCTGTCACTGCCATGTGTTTACTATACATTATTATTTTAACAGCCTCTCATTACTGAAGATAACTGTGTTCCAAAAGTTGTCATGACACATGGACCACAAAGTGTCAGAGTAGAAAATTTCAGGAAAAACCGTTGAGGAACAAACAATCATAATCATGAATATAATAATCTCATGTTACTATTAGTTAACTTGTTCTCTAAAACTATCTAAAATCTCTAAAGTTCAGTTCAATTATATGAGTACTGCTAGAATTTCACTTTAGTCTATGTACAAATTTATATTCAAGAGGTTTCGCTTCACAATGTTTTGAAGAAAGTGAACAGAATTTATACAAGCTCTAGTAGCACATAAATTATTTTGAATTCAAGTAGAAAAGAAATTGTATCATTTCTACTTGTTTAGTGATGTCAAAGGTTTATGCGTTCATGTCACAATATCTGCAAATGTGCCTAGAACTTTACATTGCAAGAAAGCGTGGGTGGATCTAATGACAATGAGCTTCCAGAAAGAAAAGAAATGAGAGGTAAGGGAACCAAGCACATACCATTTTTCTTCAGCATCACTTTCCAAGGTACTCACAGTGATGTGATGTGTTTAAAAAGTACTAAAGCACATGCCTTTAGTAAAAGTGAAATATATTTTATGACCATTGCCAAATGCTTCTGTATTAACTGTCTTTATTGGAGGTACTACAGTGATAACTCATTTTTGTTTATACTGTTTTAGAAAAACAGAAAAAGTGCTAATGGTTAATTAAAACCAAAATTAAGTTTAGCTGCCTTGTGAAAGTATGATGTTAGTAGCATCATTCAAACCGGTAGGAAAGAATTCTCTAAACCTCCTATCGTTGTCACAGATGGGGTAGGGTGGGAGTACACAGTGACCTGGAGTGAAGGCCTATTGAGGAGAGACTCAGAGCAGAGTCTGAGAGAGGGATTAGGGAGATTTCCACAAAGCAAAGTGGGAGGAATTGGTTTGGAGTTGTTCGGGTACCAGCTGAAAGAAGGTCAAGAAAATGAATGAGAAACCAGAGCCTGACTTGTCAAACTTGCCCGAACAAATGTTTCACAATGGAGAAGTCATGTTCAATTTTAAGTCGTTTTTGACATACATCCCCCTCCAATTGGCCAAGACCTCAGAAAAGTCGGCTACACACTACACATAGTAAATGGCTTTACGTGCATATTGACAGAAATGCACTACATTCTGAGTCAGCGAGCCATGGGATAGACTGGGAGCCCCACAAGAGCAAAAACTCATAGACAATGTGCCCACGAGGATGAAATCCCCAGGACTGGGCAGAAGCCTTGTGGAAGATGTGCGGTGGGGACTGAAGGTGTCATTAGTCACTCAGATTTTAAGGAACCATGTCATTTGTCCTGTTATAAATTACTATGATGCACATTTGGTTGGAGATATTTTAAAATATTTCTTCCACTTGGAATAAGTACTTGGATAATTTTAGAATTCCCTTGTAATCTTCTCAAGAAATATGGGATTCTACAATTAGAACAGTCAAGTATTTTATGCCAATTTATTTATCTAGTCTTACCTTGAACTTTATTTCAATTCACAAATGTATTCTGAATATAATAATTTGTATTTCGTACAATATTTTATGTAATTATGCTTAAAGTGTTTTGTATTGGGGAAAATAGATTTTTTCACACTTCTGACTATAGATATGAGAAATTAGCGTGATTTCTCTTCTCACAGAAAGTTTTTCTGCTAGAAGTATTTGACAATGAAATGCTTTGAAGCAGCTCTTTTTGCCTTCCTAACTTTAAAAATTATTTTCCATTTATAAGTCTTAAAAACTAAAATATACTTCAAGAAGTATGAACTATGCTTTAGCATTACTATGCTTTCCAGGACTCACATTAATATAGGACACTTAGAGTAGTGGATATGTGAAGACCCTGAGGATTGTTTTATACCTTAAACAAAAGACCTCTAAAGATATCTCCTTCTCATTTTAATTTAAGAATTTATATTTATTTTTCTCAGAATTTTAGAAACACTTAATCCTACTGATCTTCCTTTTAAATGTAAAAATTTACCAAATATAGCAGTTATTTAAAAATTAATTTGTTGAAAATGAATATACCCTAGAATTCATGCATCATACATACAACAAATATTCTCTAAATAATTGCTCAAAATCAGGATTAGCCAAACTCAAATTGCACCGACTTTATTGAATGGTCACAGTATAGTCAATGAGAAACTGAAATAGAATCAAATTTGCTTCTAGCTGCTGTGGGCCAGCTTTTGCTCCCGGCTACTGTGGACCAGGCAAGCATTCGGTAAAAATCTGCTGATTTGGCAAGGGCTTTAGTTCATGAAGTTCATGTCTTACTATTACTGCCCTAATCAGTTGAGACAGAATTAGCACTAGCTAAGTCTCCTGTGTGCTGTCTGAAGGGGTTTGTTGAGGGTAAGAGTCTGAAAACAAAGATTAAAGAGTCCTCATCCTCCTAAAGTGCTGAGCATCCAGGATTAGAGCTCTGGGTCAGAGAAATCCAGCTGAATGCAAACCTAAGCACCAGCGCTCTCCCGCAGCTTGGGTTGCCACCCATGTAAGGTGGATATTCCAGTCTGCACTTTGACTCAAAAGCACTTCATCTGCCGTAACAAAGTGACCTTGCTTCACAATGTGTCTATGGGTTTTTTTTTTAATGAAGAGGGTACCCAGAAAATGTAAAAGTACTTAAAGACTCATAGGTTGTCCCTATGACTCAGTATCCCCAAAATAGCATGTATACAGAAACAGAGATTTGGAGCCTCAAGTATCTATCTAGCTGATGAAGGGAAAGGTCGGGTCAATCCCAGACCTTGCTTCAAGGTATAATTTGGTTCAGGGCAGCCAAACTGGTCTGTATGGATATTTATCATTATACCTTTGTCAAAACCCATAGAATGTACAACACTTAGCATGAACCCTTGGGTGACAGTGATGTGTCAATGTAGTTTCATCAATTGTAACAAATGTACCACTCTGGAGGAAACTATAAATTGGTGGGAGAGAGGTATACGGCAATTCTATGTGTTGTCTACTCAATTGTGCTGTGAACCTAAAAATACAAATATAAAGTTATTTTTTGAAGATTTTATTTATACATTTTTAGAGAGAGGGGAAGGGAGGGAGAGAGAGATAGAGAAACATGGACATGAGAGAGAAACATCCATCAGTTGCCTCTTGCGCACACCCCTACTGGGGACCGAACCCAGGCATGTGACGTGACAGGGAGTCGAACTGTCAACCCTTTGCTTTGCCAGATGATACCCAACCAACTGAGCCACACTGGTCAGAGAAGTTATTTTATATGTAATTTTGGCAAACAAAAGATTACAGGCATAACATCAGAAAAAAAAAGTGTCTTAGTTCGCTCAGGCTTCTATAACAGAAAACTATAGTCTGAGCGGCTTATAAACAGGGAAATTCCCAGGAGGCAGGAAGTCCAAGATGCAGATGCCAGTAGATTCAGCATCTGCGAGGACCTTCTTCCTGGTTCATAGACTGGCATGTTTTTGCTGAGTTCTCATGTGGCAGAAGGGTGAGGAAGATCTCTGTTGTCTCATTTCTAAAGGCATGAACCCCATTCATGAGGGCTCCATCACCTCCAAAATACTCCACCTCCAAACACCGTCACATTGGGGATTATGTTACAACATAGGAATTTGGGGGAGGGAAGACATAGACATTCAGTCTACAACACCAGGCAATGATTTTTTTTTTTTTTAAGAAAATTTGGGCAGCAATAGGTATGGTAGTGATAAGTAAAGAAGCACTTGCTCACCAAAAAAAGTCAAGTGGAGGCCAGAATCATAACATGTAGGTGTGGTAGGTGCCAATGACTCATTGTTCTCCCCAGAGACCTCCATGACATCAGGATATTTCCTTAGACATTGGGAATAGTTTACACTTTAAGTAAAAACTTGGTGGATTGATTAAAAAATAATAAACTATATCAAGAGTATAACAGAATTTTATAGATTAAGTTGAACTCCCTTGGAATTCCAAAAAGAAAGCCAGACCCAAGAACCATAGAATCCAGAACAGATATGGTACTAAGCAGGGGTTTAAATTTGATTTAAAGTAGATGAGACTTGTCTCTGATGACTCATTTCTTCATCTTCATTAGTCTGATAACCTTGTGTTCCCCACTTATTTCACTCAACACGTGACTGACAATGGGAAAAAACCTGCTGTGTTGTTGCAGACAATGGACCCTACAGAGCCTCGTAGAAATACGCCTGTGGCTGGCGAACCTGGCGGTCCAGAAGAAAGGCATCTGTATCGATTATCCAGTGGAATGACATTAGAAGGTAACGACTTTGCCTCAAATGCACCAGACATATTGCTGCCTGATCCCATATGCTCTTGGCCCACTTCTGAGTTCACCTGCAACTGTGCAGGTCATTTTCCATCTCAAGCACCTGCATTGCTCAACTTCAGTTTGTTGGACCAGGCTCAGGCATAATCCAGATGTGAGGGAGAAGTGTGCCAACAAAAACTGATGGGCAAATAGCCAACTCTTTGTCTTTCATTGGGACGTTTCTCCGGTGTGTAGCACAAGGTTTCTTAGAGGGTCCCCAGCAGGGCTGAGCACTAGTTGCCCACAGTGGTGACTCACACATACTTCACCCCTTATTGGCTTTTTCTTTCCTGATTTCACTTCCACTCTCTCATCATGTGGGCTTCTTAGGGTCACCTCCCAATAAACTTCCTGCACTCAAGCTTTTGTCTCAAGGCCTGCTTAAGGGAAACCCCAAATAAGACAGTCTCATCTACTTTTGGTGACTGATTTCCATGGCATCTCCTGAGTTGGTATGTGAGAGAAAAGGGGTATCAACACCTAGGCAATTCTTGCACTGGAGGAATTCTGCACCGCTCCCTTTTCTTCCTTGTCCTTCCTCCTGGTTCATCTCAGGCATCACATAAAATGCAAGAGGAGCACTATATTTTATACTTTCAAAGATTCTATCTCATTTATTGATAAATTCAAATTCTGCAAAAGATAGTCAATTTGTGACAGAAATCAAAGTTCATAATGTTTCAAAATGAAACACCAGTTGTGTCCCACGCTGTACCATTGTGGTGGCTGTGCCCCAAATCTCACTTGGAGGACCTGCAATGTCAAGCCACAGGGCAGTGTCCTTGCCAGAACCGCAAGCCCACGGCTGCCATATCCCCAGCCTGCACTCTGTGTTGGCATTCTCCCCATGACTGGCAGGCACCTAGCAGATATTTTTATTCTAATCCCAACAGAGACTACAGTGAAAATAAATCAGCACTTTTACGATGTGACAGATATATATAGAGAGAAAGCAAATGTTAAGTGACCCATGGACTTGAATTTCCAATTTGATCAGTAGGTTTAAGTCTAATAAAGAAGCTGAAGAAGTGATTGCTTACTTAAATATCACTATATTTTGAGTTATTGAAGCATATAAATGTATTGACCATTTACTATTTAAATCACAAAGAAAGGAAGAAAGAATGAAAGACCACTACTTTGAAAAGCAGAATTTTTCTTCATAATTTCCTTTTTTTCAAACATAGTTGCAGGTATATTGTTTTTTGTTTGCTTGTTTGTTTTGATTGACAACTAAGAATGAAGAAGAAAATAAAATGACCTGTTTGACTAGTATTTATTTAATATTTCAAATTATTCAAAGGACATTAATAATGAACACAAATGCAAAGCAAAATATTATCTCCTTGACAAGTGTCTCCTTCTGATCTGAAGACAAAATTATGAATCCTTGTGTTTATGCATGTTTCAGTTTAACTTTGTCATTTTTTCTCATTAAATACAGTCTCATGCTTTCAGCCTATATCCCTTCTAATTAGATATATTTTTAGCTATTAAGACTATTTCCCCTTCTTTTTTGTTTTAATCTTATCAACTACATAGAAATATTTTTTCAATGACTGAACATAAAGGAGAATACATGCATTTTCACCTCTGGAAACATACAAATCAAAGTAAGTTGTAAGAAAGGGAGTTGGTATTTCTGGAATCTTGCAAGGCTGGTTTAATTTTATTATTGCTTGTAGTGTAATGATATTACCTGTGAACTCCACAACAAATGTCAAGGGCACGTGGATAAAACACTGTGTCCTGCGGTTGTATCTGGGTGCTTACAATGGAGGACTTTTTGTGTAACTGGGAGTGTTGGGCAGCTAGTCTTCCCAAGTGTGGGGAAAGTACAAATGGTGTTCACTGTGTTTCAGAAAAATTCAAATGGTTCTCAAAGAGTAGAGTTGTTTGTTAATATACTTTCCCGGTTCTTTGTAGAATTCCACCAGTGGCAAGAGGTACTAATGATAAATCCAACCATGGCCATGAACCCTTTACTGACAGCATCAGGGCAGCAAAGGATCCCACTGGCTCCCTTACCATTTGAACCTCCAACTGTGGACAGGTATTTCTTTCCAATGTAATATTACGGTCAAAGGAGAACACAGTCATTAAGGTTTTGAATGATTTTAACCCCAGAGTTGTTTTATGGTCTAATGTAATTTCATTAACATAAGTGAACTGTGGTACAGTAATTCATGTCAAGACACTCTGCTGGCTGTACCTTCAATGCACTTCCCACCATTTCCCTTTTGAAGCCTGCTTGACATACTCTGCGAAGAGCTAACAAGGACTTTTCACTACGTGACAGACGTTGTGCAGATGCAAACACTGGTGGAGTCTATGAGAGCTGCCATAACAAAGTGCTATACAATGAGTGGCTTAAACAACAGAAATTTATTTCTCACAGTTCTAGAGACTCAAAGTTCTAGATCAAAGTGCCAGCAGAGTTGGTTTGTGGTGAGACCTCTCTCCCTGGCTTGCTGACAGCTCTTCTTACTGTGTCCTCACATGGCCTTTGCTCTCTACATGTGCATACCTGGTATCTCTTTCTCTTCGTATAAGGACACCAGTCCTGTTTGATTAAAGCTCCACCCTTTTGTCTTCATTTAACCTTAATTGCTCCTTAAAGGCCTTATCTCTAAGTATAATCACTTTGTGGGTTAGGACTTCCACATATAGAATTGAGGGGACACAATTTAGTTCATAATAATTGGGTACCCTGCACTTTCTATAATAGAATAACTCTTTCTTTTCAATAAAAGTGACATCATCAGTATTTACATTGCACATTCTGACAGTTTCCTACCTTATCTTCTTTAGAATATTTTGGCATTCTGAGGAGAAATTAAAAATCTATTATTTATTCTTGTTCACAGAGTGTGAACAGTAAATTTGACTTCTAGAGACCACTGAAGTTTGGCAAAATAAATAAACCATCTACCCAGGAGGTAAACCAGGTGGCAAAACCAAAGCCAAATATCTCCATTAAATGAGAAAAAAAATGTTGTGCTCAGCCCAGTATGTTGGGGTGGCTCAAACCTGAGACTTGGCTTCTCCACCAACTACTGGACCCCTGGACCCTGTGTAGTTGCCCAGCCACCAGCCCAGCCAGCCAGCAGTATGACCAGTGTCTGTGCAGCCGCTGGGTCTCGGGTTCCTAGATCTCTGTGTTCTAGGGTGTGTGAGGTAGCAGGGGGTCTGGGGACCTGGTGGGCATAGGAGGCATCCAGAAAGAGGAGACTGAATGCCTAAATGACCACCTGGCTTCCTACCTGGAGAAGATAAGGAGCCTGGAGGCTGATAGTTGGAGACCAAAAAGTAAAATCTGGGAACATCTGGAGAAGAAGAAACCCCAGGTCAGGTCCTGGAAGTATTACTTCAAGACCATTGAGGACATGAGAACCCAGATCTTTGCAACTTCTGTGGACAATGTCTGCATCATTCCACAGGTTGACAATGCTGACCTTTCTGCTGAAGACTTCAGAGTCAAGAATGAGATGGAGCTGGCCATGCACCAGTCTGTGGAGAGTGACATCAATGGGCTCTGAAAGGTCACTGATGATATCAACATCACTCAGCTGCAGCTGGAAACAGATATCAAGACTCTGAAGGAGGATCTGTTCCTTAGGAAGAAGAACCACTAACAGGAAGAAAATGGTCTATAAAGCCAGGTTGCCAAGTCTGGGTTGTCTGTGGAGTTGGATGTCCCCACATCTCAGAACTTAATCAAGATAATGGTGGACATCGGGGTCTAATCTGACAAGCTGGCTCAGAAAAACTGAGAGGAACTAGACAAGTACTGGTCTCAGTACATTGAGGAGAGCACCACAAGGGTCACTTCACAGATCACTGAGATAGAAACTGCTGAAATGACACTCATGGAGCTAAGACATGTCCGGTTCTTGGAAATCAACCGGGACTCCATGAGAAATCTGAAGGCCAGCTTAGAGAACAGCCTTGGGGAGGTGCAGACACACTATGCCATGCAGATGGAACTGCTCAACAGGATTCTGCCGCACCTGGAGTCAGAGCTGGCTCAGCCCCAGGCAGAGGGGCGGCAGCAGCCCCAGGAGTATGAGGCCCTGCTGAGGCCCTGCTGAGGCCCTGCTGAGCATCAGGGTGAAGCTGGAGGCTAAGATCATTGTCTATTGCCACCTGCTGGAAGAAGGGGAGGACTTTGATCTTGGTGACACCTTGGACAACAGCAACTCCCTGCAATCCATCCAAAAGATGATCACCCACAGGATTGTGGATGGCAAAGTGGTGTTCAAGGTCAATGACACCAAAGTTCTGAGGCATTAAGGCAGCAGAAGTGGGACACCCTTGCTGGGCAGGGGCAGAAGGCCAATAAAGCATTCAGAGATCAGTGAACTTTTCTTTTAAAGGAACATTATATTGGTCATGGAAAATCAGATTTCTTTCTTTCATACATCTCTAAAACTTTCCTTTCCTGATTTCTCTGTTGTCAGTCAGGTCAAACCTTCCTTACTAGAGTTCTTGCTGTCAGTCTTTCTCCCCATATTTCTACTGAAACCAATAAAGAATGCAGGACTTTTATATTTAATTTTGGGAAGAGATGATAGAATCCTGTACGGCAATTAAAAAAACTCACTGCCTATGCAGTGGATATTTTCCGCAATTCCATCCTCATTTTATCTATTTGATATCTTTCTCCTTAGAGATTTATTGCCTTCCACTGTAGCTCCAACTGACCCAAGACAGTTTTGTGTTCCATCCCAATTTGGATCCTCTCTTCTACCAAATGCAAACATGCCGAACATGATGTCCAATCGTGTCTATTCAGGTACGAGCAGTCGATGGCTCTGTGGAGCCACTGTGAACTGGATGGCTGCAGGATGTAGCAGTTGTGCTTGTAGCTTCTGCAGTTAGTATTAGGTTTAAATTACCACTGTGCGACCAACTGTAAGTTGCTTCACTTCCCCCACCACCAATTTACTGATGAATAACATGAAAATCTGCAACATTACTATCTGTTTTATCTTCCATGTAAGGAACTGATGAAGTCACAAGATGAGATCTGAAAGTTAAAAGAGTTTAGGGAAGTTTGTGTGTGGCCTGTTAGGTCTTAGTGGGGACTTGCCTTTATTCTGAGTAAGAATGGAAAGCTTTTGATGAGTTTGAACAAGAAATGACATGGTCAGACTTACATTTTACCAGGACCACTCTGGCTGCTGTTCTGGGAACAGTCTTGATACAACCAAGTTCTGGGGGTAAACTGATGGTAGTAAATGGGTTGTTAGAATAGTGAAAAGATTATGATGGCTTGGTCCTGGGTGACAACAGTAGGAATAGTAAGAAATGATTGGATTCTGAAATTATTTTGAAGGTAGAAACAACAGGGTTTTCTCATAGTTTAGATATGAGACATGAGAAAAAGAATGTTAAGGATGACATCAAAACTTTTGGTCTGAGCAATCAAAACAGTGAAGTGGCTATTTACAGAGTTGAGAAATACTGTGATAGGAATGGAGTTCTTGGGGAAGGAGAGATATTATAGGCTCGGTTTTGCTAGTGTTACAATTGAGATACATAACAGATGATCAGTGAGGGACATCTGGAAGGCAGCTGAAGTCCAGGGAGGACTTCTGGAGATACTGGCAATATAATTTTGGAAGTTATCAGCATACATGAGGCCAGATGAGATCATCTATATGGTGATTGTGGGTAAAAGTTAAAAGAGTGATCTCTGGGACATATCAACAGCATTGAGAGATGCAGAGGAACAAACAAGGGAGAGAGAAGGGAGAGCAACCAGTGAAGTTGAGAAAATCCAGGAGAGTGTGGAGCCCTAGAAGGCAAGGGAAGAAATTATTTAAGGAGAGATTAAGCAACTGTGTCAAGTATGCCACCCATAGATCAAGTAGATGAGGACTAAAGATACCTGATTAGATTTAGCTACGTGGGTGTCATTGGTAATCTTGATAAGAGCCATTTCAGTAGAGTGATGATAGTGAAAACATGACTGGTGGGGCCTCCAGAGAGACTAGGAGGCAAGAATTTTCTTGCGACATTGAAGATCAAACTGATGCAATTTATCTCCCCAAAACTATATTCATGAGTTTCTGTTTGTCCCTGCTTCCTAGGGACAAACAAGTCTTAATAGATAGGAAAAGTGTGAGTGAAAAGTCTGACCCAAAAAGAAATATGGCTGGTACCAGGGCCAGTGAAGACACTGGCCTGCCTGGATTTGAGCTACCATAGTGTATGGATCCTCTGCAATGAGATTGGGCATTCGAGCAGCTATGAAACTAAAAACCCACCCTGGAGTGGCCCTAGGGCCAAATAAGATATGGAAGTCCCATCCAGCAGCAAGAACCCAGTAAACCAATTGTCATGGTTACAGATGACAAATGAATAGACCACCGACTCAGAGTGTCCCTCACAGGGATGGAGAATTCAGAAACTGCCAATTATTTGGATACAAACAGGCAGGTTCACCATCTGTCCCAGGAACACAGGTCAGGTCTCTCACCTCAAGGCTGATATGCAAATAAGTAAACAAAGGCAAGGCAAGACCTCAGTCCTATAGAAACTGAGCTTCTAAGTAAGTTAGCAAAATAGAAATTAAGACAATGGTCTATTTCAAAAATTGAGATGTTAGGTAGGGAGTGACTTGTTACAGTTAGAGTAATGCTAAGTTTGAGGTCACTTATTTGGGAAAGAGAAAAATGCCTGGAACAGGTTTGGCGAGTCTGGATTTCAAAAGGTCCTAAAATCTCCGTGATTAGAATTGTGTTCTCCACTCTGGAATTATCACATGGACTTTCTCTGCATCCGTGGGTAGTACACCATGAGCTGGCACTTTCATGCATGTCAGCTGGTTAAAGGTGAATCTTGAAGCCACTAAACTATAAAAATATACAGCTTTAGAGTGAGATGGATTTTTAGAGGTCACCTCATCTAACTCCTGCTTTTTAAAAATGGCAACGAATCTCAAAAAAGGTATAGTGTGGTTTACTTCAAGATAGATTGTTCATAATAGTTTAATGAGCTCACAGAGCAAGTACAAGAAAAAGCTCTAGCCTTCATGATACTTAGCCTCCTTTTGGGGAGAACAGACTTAAACAAGTAAAAATATAGTTGAACAAAACTATGTATAATAAGCACAATTTGTTTGTCTATTACTATTAGAGTGTACTCTGTGGACCTGTACTCATCTGTGAAGTGTTTGTACAAATAAATGTATAAATGGAGAGAGTAAGGGCTTAGAAACTTTCATAACAATTTGATAGGGTAATTTTATGCCTATTAATGTCAAAAACTTTTTGTTTGCATTTGTTCTTGTTTTCATTTCATTTTTCTAAAAAATCACTTTATTGTATTTTTTTAAGTGTTGGTCCATGATGAGTTGGAAATTTAAAAAGAAAAAAATGTTCTCACCACAGATGGTTTGAGAAACACCAGTATAGACTTTAAGCACATTGACAGTGCACAGAAGAAAAAAATCAATATAGCGTGAAGTTACCAGGCAAGAGTAGGCCTTGAATTCTGGTTATGTGCCCATTATTTCAAGACATTTTAGAAGGGTGACACAAGCAAAGAATATGATTGCCACCAACTCCGTTGAAATTGTTTCAGAAAATATATTTTCCTCAGATACATAAAAATGTTCACACAGAGAACTACATATTTTACCCTCTTAAATAATGCATTTATTTCCAGGGATTTCAGGGCCTCAGGAAGCACTTACAATTTTCCTGAAGGTCAACTAAATCCTCTTGTACCAAAGAGGAAAAAAAACTATCAATTTCTACTTTAAAAGAAAGAGATTGAAAGAGCCACAGTTTATTTCATCTTTTTCCTTTTGAGAGATGGCAGGAAATGTCACAGTCATGAGACCCATCTTTAAAGAAAAAAAATGATCCAGTGTCATCGTGTCCTCGCCAACACGACTCTAAGATGCTGAACAGCAGTGAACTGACACTGCTTCCGACACCCTGCTCAACGGTTATTTGCAAATACTGTTTTAATCTTGAAATTTTTCATTATTTTCAAATGGATGTTGTTCACTTGTCTGTGGGGTGGATGGTGATTTTCTTTCTTAAGGTTGGGGCATTTTACCACCTGAATCCTTAAAGGCAATGGCCAGAAGGAATGAAATGATTCAAAGGCAGCATACTGCCAGGTAACGTAACAGTGCCATTTTATTTATTTTCTACTCATTCGCTTGTTTGTTTATTCATCTATCTGAGATGGATAAGTAAATAGATGCAGCTGTATATACATTCATTTTTATTATAGTTGTATATTGTTGTATTTGTGTTAGATTTGTGTACACACATACACTCTGAATGAATGTATATGTATATATCTATGTATACATCTCTTTATATAGATATATACACACATACACTGATTAGTTATGATTACTTACAAAAATATTTCAAGAATATTACAAAAAGAAATATATATATGATAAAAGCAAGATTAGAAAATTAGATAGTGAAGCTAAGTTTACAGACCCTAATTTAGTTTTTCAAAGTCTCATGATTCCAATGCCTAGCTGCAATTCCTCTGAAATTCACACTGGTATTTTTGTCTTCAATGACTTCAATTCTACCCAGAGGTAGGGGCCAAGCTTGCCAATCCCACTTCTCATGTCTACCCAACAGTGAGTGGCCTTTAGCTGTAGCTACCAGGAGAAAGAGAAGGATATGACTAGAGTATGACCGGTGGGGAAAAGAAGATAACCTAAGAGGTCTGGGTGACGACCAATAAGCAAACTAAACTAAAATAAGCAAAAACACCAAGCCTTCTTCCCCTCCCCCCCAGCCCTTGCCCCTTGAAGTAACTTGTAACAGTTGAGACTTGCATTGACTTTCTGCATTTCTTGAGTCCCACTAAAATTGTATGACAAGGTTGAAAAACCTTTCAGAACTTCAATTTCTTTGAGGATTAATCTCTTGCAAGAAACTACTCTATGCTGCATTATTGATTTATATTAAAAATTTATATAAATTTAACAGGCAAATCTGTTGAATTTGTCCTATGTATTAGAGGTAAATCTCTACAGACTGGCCTTGGGCTTCCATTGTGACAGTTAGCCACACCCTTTACCCTCAGATCTTAGCCCAAACTTTCCTTCTCAGTGGCTTAACCAGGGATTTGTGTTTTCCACCAACAAACTTCAGATAAGCAGTGTGAAGACTCACAGGAAAAACAGAGATGCTGTCTGATGGAAGGCAGAAGGCTATTATAATTATATTTCATTTTTTTAATTTTTATTGAACTTACTGGGGTGACATTTGTTAATAAAATTATATAGATTTCAAGTGTGCAGTTCTATAATACATCATATATATTGTATTTGTTTACCACACAAAGTCAAGTCTCCTTCCGTCACCAGAAAATTATATGTGTAATGGTTTTCTTGGGTTGTGTAAAATGCACTGTTTTGTTTTTAGGATGGAAATGGAAATGCATGCCATTTACCAGCAAAGAAAAATAGAAAAAGTGAATCCCAAGGGATTAGCAAGTCTAGGAATACCATTCCTCTATGGCTCCAGTATCTCAGCTGGCCCAGCCACCTGCCACCGCAGGGCCATGCTCCCTGCCAGTGACCTACATTTACACAGACGCTCCCTGAGAAACCTTCACGGAAACCCCATGCTTGTGGCAACTGGTCCACACTTTCTAGAGGGCTGGGGGCAGAAATGTCCTCATCTCAGGAGAGGTGCAGGGAATCAGAAAGTTCTAGACAGTGATACTCAGAGTTCCAAAAGTCAAGCAGAAGAAAAATCCCTAGGTGAGATTCATGCAATTCTCTATGAAGAGGATGAGTATGCAAAAGGCCCAGAAATCGAAGCTCGAAACAATCAGAAGTCAAGAGAAATCAACAAAAAGCCACCTGCAGTTCTTGCCAATACTTGTGGAGAGTTGGAGCCCACCCATAGAAAACCCTGGGGAACCCATGATGCTCGGATGGAAGCTAAGGCCTGGGACGGTGAGAGACAGAAGGTCTCAGAGCAGTTTTCTGCAGCCTGCGGTGAAAAGAATGGGGTTTACCCTCCACTTCCTCAGCGACTTTTGCCAGGCAGGTATTCAGGTGCCAACAACCAATGCAGATTCTATGAACCACCGGTTGTCAAGTCCTTAAGTAATTACACAATAAACCAAAACCACCTTGCTTCTTTTTATCCTTCCTCTTCTTTATTCTTTTAGAATAACCTCTTCTTGAAGTCACTTTATTGCTTTAGTTCCAAGAAACCATATCAGTGAAATTCATCTCTGTATATTGCTGTATAGAGAATGTACAGCAAAGGTTAGGAAGGCAAGCATGAGGAAGGATAGGAAAACCTACCAGAATTTTTAATTAAAATTTTAATTTAATTTCCTGTTAATTTCTTCAACACAAAATAGAGGGATTCTTTCTTAAAAGTATGAATTCTATCTGTATTTAAGTGCAGAAAAAAAACAGACAAACATAGCATTAACTTTCAGTGCCCATTACTGTTAATGATACCTTCTGATCTAAAAGTATAAACTCACCACTCCCCCCAAAACACTGAATAGTTTTCTAGAACTTCTTTAGATAAAAATATTTTAAAACACAAAGATTGAGGGAAGGGGTCGTGATCTAGCTACCAGACCAACTGCTTCCCTTGCAAAGTGTTCATTTGACATTTTGATAAAGATATGCAGCTAAATCCTTACACCACCCAGAGAGCATAATAAATCAGTAACGTCACAGAACATGGTGGTGTTAATCTGCAGAATGAAATCCATGTAGCATTTCTATTAAAATCTGGGAGAAGCAGTTCCGGAACTTCTTTGTTTACTTAATGCGTCCATTAAAGATCTTTTAGAAAAAGAAAAGAAAGGCAGCTAAGCTTTTTAGAAAACATTTCTCAATAACTCTTAATATTTTTTAAGGAGTCTCCATGCAGATCTATATAAAAGGATCACTCTGTGGTAATAAAATATGAGGAAATTAGTGTAGCTATACAGGAAACTCTGCTCTTAGCATCCATCCCCCTTTCCCCTGGAAATTTTATACCACAAAATTATTTTCTTTCCATTTTAAAGGAACACGCGTGCTGGTTACAAGTGGAGAAAACCTGTCTTTGGATGAAGATATTCAGAAATGGACCGTGAGTGATGTGCACGACTTCATTAGTGGCCTTCCGGGGTGTTCAGACTATGCTCAGGTGACCTAAATTTAAGTATTTTCATAAAAGTAAGACATTTTGAAATATATTTCTTTTATAATGAGTTGTATCAAACTTGTATTGTGCCCCCAGAGAGGATTTCTAATAATCTCCCCCCTTTTTTATGTCAAGGGCTACTCCGGGACAGGACTGTTTGGTGGAGTTGGGTCCCCTGTATGGCTTTAGTTTTTATTCCATCGAGACCCTGAGAGGGGGGAATTCTCCCCAGATTAGGAGATGCAGAGACCAAAGATCCCAAAAGGATGGGAAATGTCTACTACCCTCCCTATTCATCCATAAACAAGCATTCCGGGGGCACATACTTCTGCACTAGAAGTTTTTGGCTCCTCATGGTAGGTAACGGAAATATATACTACATTTTAAAAAGGACAAGAAGGCAACAGGTTGGAAAAGCTGGAAATCAACTGTTTCTAAATTCTTTATTTATGCTAGGACAATATACAAAACTACATACACACGTATAATTCAATCTAGTAGATAAATATCATATTCTTTAAAATTACAATAACGTCAGGACAGTTGAAATGAAGACTAATTTCACTCACATGAGCAAATTGGTGACAAAAATCATGGGTTGGCAAGTTTTTGAAGTTTATGTCAAGGCTACATTTTCATGCACATACTTTACTTTTTCAAGTGATTTAATTACACAATTTCAAGCAACAGTGGGTCTGAAACAGTGCATCTGGTATCATTGTCCTTATTTGTTATAATATATGTTTATATATTGAAGAAAAAAACAAGACAAGGACATTATGATTTAACAACATCATAATTAACTGACATTAGAGATGATGTTTTTCCAGATCTTGGTTAGAGAATATTTTTCTTTATGTAATGCTGTTAATTCTTTTTATTTTGTCTTCCCTTTATGAGACTTGTGGAAAAGTTGTGTAGTAGTAATTAAGAGTATGACTTATGAAACCAGAAAGCAGAAGTTCAAATCCTAGCTTTTTCACTTTTTAGACATGTGATCTAAGACAAGTTGTCTACTTCTTCTCTATGATTCAGTTTTTTCATCTGTAAAGTGGGGATAGCATAATATACTCTCAAAGGACTGTGGCAAGCAATAAAGGGTACCTGGTACTTTGTCGGTACTCAGTAATTGCTAATTTCATCATTATATCAGCCATTAACCTCATGTATAACGTACATTTGATCGTAGACTTCTGATGGATCTGTTTGAACTCTCATTATTTTATTAATCAGTCAGTGATTCAGTCATAAAAGTGCAGTTTATAATAACCACTCTTGTAATAAATAATGTTACATGCATTTCAAACTTTGTCACCGCAAATGTCCTCTTGGAGATGCACAGAATCACATAAACATAAACACCCACACGTTGCTGACTCATTATCTCTCACCAACAGGATGGCAGTGCTCCCTATCCCACCCAAGAAGCAGAAGTAATTAATTCTAGGTGTTTCTCAAATATGTTTGGGATCAAATCTTGCTCTTATTTCCTCATTAAAGTCTATTCCTTCTCAGAGACTACTGGTGAGACAAATTGCAAGAACACTACTGCTCTCCTGGGCATGACCCCACCACAACGACTGACTGATCTGTACAGAAACAGGAAAGTCCCCCTGATGTAACTGGGTGCAGACGGGGTGCAACAAACACTTAAGGAGCACTGCTTCTGCACAACCCTCACAATGCTTGTCTAAAACGTGCCTTTGACTTTTACTAACAGCCCCGGAGACCAGTCAAGGTTACACTCACGGTCCCCCACCCTCTTCTTCCTTACTTCTGCCTTAGGTTGCTTACTCAGCAATCTCCATCCACCTGCCTCTGGTAGACAGAAAAGAAATTCAGAAAAAAAAATAACCACAACTAAAATCCAAGCCCCTATGCAAATGAACCCTTTTACATAGATATAGAGAGAGAGTTGTTGGCTCAGCTGTTTAGGCATATCCAGGAGACTTGGCAACACATTTTGCCTAAGTAAATGTCTATAGTTCAAAGAATTCAGCAGATAAAATATTCTCTCTTAACATAACTGAAATTACTAAAAGTATGGCCTAATCTGCTCTCATGAGAGGGAGAATGGGATATCTTCTCAGACATAGTGGTGTGTTCTGTGTCTTTGCCCCAGGCCCAGGGTCACCCACCATGGCTAAACATTCAGCCCTCATGCATTTCTGGCCCTGGCTGCCAGACTCCCTCTGAAAACAGACCCCTGTGGTTTCCCTCCACTGCTCACTGGAATGTTATTTTATAAGTTCTCTAACTGGCAAACTGTGCTTCTTGGACAATTCACTTAACCTTTTCTATGTCGCTCTCTGTATGTATAAAAAAATCATTATAACAATGCCTATTCTTGTTGGGTTGACTCTATGCAAGGTGCTGCACTAAGCATGTCATTTTTAAATTTTGTCTTTTGAATTTAGTCTATGCCATAATTCTGCAAAGAAGACATTAACACTATTTTGCAGCCAAATAAAACTGACATCAAGGAGGGGGCTAAAGAAATGAGTACTTGAAAAAAAGTGCACGTGACCCCAAATCTAGCTTTTTCCATTATAAATGTGAGAGTGACATTAAGGACATTGGACCATATGCTTTCTAGTCAAGAGCCCCTAGGAGTTCATAAAAGTAGTAAAAGAGATCCTTAAGTAACTCTTTATGTTTTAAAAACACCTAAAAGTGATTATACCTTTCCCTAAGAGTAGGCTATAAGAACTAACCCACACTGTCCATTTTGTTTGTTTGTTTTGGCCCATGTTAATTTGTAGTGGGCCAAATAGTTAATTTTATGTTTAAAATTATGTTTAATTTTTATGTTTAATTAAATTGGAAAAGAAATAATTACTTAATAAATACATTTTGTAAATAACTAAAATATATTAGCACACAAATTGCTGGTACGGAAAGAAGCTGCCCAAGGAGATTCTCGGTTGCAGTGGGTCCTGAGGCATGCCTTCCAAGGCCTAGGACACGCAGAGGAAATGAAACAAACATGGCCCCTCTTCTCAGCGAGCTTACAGTCCAGAGAGGGACACTAGAAAGGGACTCCAAACCCATGGGACCCTGCTGCGAGAGGGCCAGTACATGCCTGGCAGGAACACGCAGGAGGGCCTCGTGGCTCCCTACAGGAAGAAGCACCGAAAGTGGGACCTGTCAGTGAGTGTACAAGCTGAGGAAGGCAGTGAGGCAGGAGAGAGGCAAAGGAGGAATTTCCAGGCAAGGACCAAGAGACACAGAGAATTCAGAGTAGCAAATAGTTGGGATTTTTCGAGAAGTTTCTAGCAGCCCAGAGAGAGTCAGGGCCAAGCGGGGAGAGATGAGAATGGCAAGACAGGAGACTGAAATTGGAGAATGGTCACAAGAAGCCTCAAATATCCAGCGATGGACTATGCCTTTATCCTGGAGGTGGTCGAGGTTTTATGTGGAAATGGTATGATTAGCTTTATATTTCAGAAGGATCACTCAGGTTACTTTTACGAAAATAGGTTGCAGGTGTCCAGACTAGTGGGAAAGCCTCCTCATATGAGCAACAGTGGATTTTGATTTAGGGTGGGAACAGTGGGGCTAGCAGATAAATACATTTCTAAGTTAGATACACGTTAGAGACCCTGCAGTGTAGAGATACACTCACTGAAGCCCAGAGGGAGACGGAGATGAATCAGGAACTACAAAGATGACCTGGGTCAGACGCCTAAGGGACTCTAACACGTAAGGATAGACAAAGAAACAGTAGCCACAGAGGTGACTGCAAAGGAGAGGGCAGAGGGTACCCAGGAGGGAGAAGCTTCATGAAGGCAAGGGAAGGACATTTTTCATGAAGGAGTAGTCAACAATGTCAAATGCAGGCACGAGCATAATAAATATGAGAACTGAAAAAAATCCATGAGTTTGGAAACAACAGACTCACTAGGGACACAGAAGAGAGCAGGTTTGATGGACAGGTGAGGGTGGAAGTCAGACTCCTGAGACTGAGGAATAACTGGGAAGTAAGAACATGGAAACAGAGAGCATCACAACTCTTTTGAGAAACTGGGCTCTAAAGGGCATGAGAGACATGGGCAGTATCTGCAGGCAGAGTGAGGACGCATGTGCATTTTTATTATTCTTATTGCTTGTTTTATGATGGTGGAGGCTTGCTTAAACGCCAATGGGAAAGAGCCAAGGAGGGGAGATTAAAGGACAGAAAAGAGATTATTTACTGAGTGAGACCTGGGGTGGGGACCCACAGCATACATGGAGAGACTGATTGCCTTTCAACAGTGGGGACCCCTCTTCCACATATCAGGGCAGAGGGAGAAAATACAAGGTTTTGGGTTTGTTGGGCAGAATTAGAGGAGGTTCTTATTTACTGGTTTCTTTTTTTAAATTAGAAAGTTATATGATCTGTTGAAAATAAGGGAGGATTCTGTAACATCTGAAGTTTGAGGATTATGAAGGAAGCTTGAAAGAGAAGGAAGAGAAAGTTCATCAGTAAATATAGAATTGTCAGGCAGGTTGAAGTTGGAGATCATGAGATTATGGTACTACCAATCTGCTCAGTTTTTTTCTATCCATCTCTTTACCTGCCTGGAACCTTGGTCCACCAGCAGTCGTCCTAGTTCTGGAAGGAAGGAAGGCATGGTTACACCTATTACACGGTCAGGACAAATAGGCCCTGCTGGAAAGGTCCAGCATGGCAGCTCCCTGCTGTAAGTTCCTCTTCTCCGGCTACCACCTAGCTGAGGTGGTGGGCAGAAAGCAGTGCGCCTGTAAACGTGAGAGGTGAAATTTGTCTGTGATGGTTTTTACTCACATCTCTTTATTCGGACTATTTGTTCATTCATTAATTTGTCCAGCAACATTTATTGCCTGTTGTCTACTATGTTCCAGCCACTGCATGACAGGTACGTTGGTAAATAAGGCATGAGCCTGCCCTCAAATACCAGCTATTCTAGGCTGGAACTCAATTCTGTCAATGTAGAATTACAATGTATTCCAGGATTATTAAAGAGCGCAAACGATGCGCTACTGGGCACAAAAGGGAGAGTAACTGAAAGAAGAAATTTCATATAAATTTGTGTCATACCCCAGAAGTCTTAATATTTCCTCCAAAATGAAAATATCTGTATATAACATAAGGGGCTTTTTTGAAAAAGACATTGAGACAAAGCTACCATCTTTTGTGTTTTCTAAGGTATTCAAAGATCATGCAATTGATGGAGAAACTTTGCCCTTACTCACAGAGGAGCATCTTCGAAGCACCATGGGATTAAAACTAGGGCCGGCACTAAAGATCCAATTGCAGGTATGGTGACTTTTCATAGCTAAATATGTATTAATGGTGTGACACTCAACAGAAATATGTGACTTTTATCCTGTTGTAATGTTCATAACACCTATTTAATCTGTTTATTAGCTTTTCCTCTCTGTGGGTGGAGACACAATAGAAGTGAGGGGACCTGAAAACATCGGCTGGGGAAGTAGCACACATTCCTAGGTAAAGTTGGGAAGGCACAAAGCAGTGGTGTGCTGGTAAATGTTTAACACCCAGCTCTCTTCAAAAACAAAGTGAACCCAGAGTCGTAGCATCAATTTCTGTCGTGTAAATACTCCCACCATGACTGACAGACTCTTAATGTAACCTCACTGGATACGGAATTGGGAAGAGATGCCATCTCTGGCTAAGCAGAGAATGCTGGGTTATTGAAATAATTAGTAGACTTACTAATTACTTACTAATTAATAATTACTATAATTATTTTGTCTTCAAAGGTGTCTCAACATGTGGAAAGTATGCTCTACAAGAAAAGTTTTTCACTTCCTACCCATACAAAACAAGCATTTGATCAACCAGCAGATACATCCCCTCCTCTGGATTTTAATCCCTGGGGTGATACATTGGACGGTACCTGTTCCCAGGATATGATAATTCCTAAAGGAACCCAGCGAGACAGTATGAGAAATGAAAACTCTTAAGAAACAAGAACCATCTTCATCAGTTTTCCAAAGAATCTAGGATATTCTGAAGGGTGTGTGAGGGTTTCCTAGGGCGAGATGGAGGCTGAGAGGAAGGGAAAGCCAGCCCTCCTGAAGTTTCTCGGGCGAGGCCTTGCCCCACAGGCTTCCCAAAGTGGCCTTAGCACAAAGTGGCTGAAGGCGCATCCTTGGAAGCACAAGCTAAATGAAGGAAAGACTGTGCAAACATTAGAAAAAGCTGCAGGTCAGGATTTCCATAAGGAAAACTCAGAAGAAGTCAAAACAGCTGATATTGAAAGAAAAAAAAGAAAGAGCCCTTTAAACCTTTCTTCACTCATTTCCCACTCCCCAGAAAGAGACAAAGGCAGCCCAGTGAAGTCAGAAGGAGGCAGAAGAGAAAGTGAAGCACAAAAAACAGAGAACCAGAGAAGCTGACCACAAGGCCTCCTCCCTTTCTCAGTGCAGCCTTCTGAGCCTGAAGGTAGGAAGGGGCAGACATTTTAACCTTCAAGTTCAGAGTCTTATTAGTCAGCATTTTCTTTCTGTCTGACATGACACTCTGTTATGACTAAAAATAACTGGCAGGCTCCTCATTATCTGAGAGGGACAAGAAAAGTCATAATACCCACCTCAGATTTCACCCAAGGGGTGGAGTCGAGTTATCTCTACAAAGCAGGTTTGAATTGGCAAGATGGAGGGGAGAAGATCGAAGCGGCTTTCTGCGTGCAGCCCTGGAGTCCCCGCCCAGCAGAGAGCCTCTGGAGAGTCCTCGGGGAGACCGATAACAAGTTTGCCCGGGGGGTGGGGGGCTGGCAGGTGGGGAGGGCTGGGTGCCAGGGGTGTGAGGGAGACTTACTACACACCCTCTTACCCATTTTGAATTTCTAACCATGGGAATGTGTTGTCTCTTTTTTGAATTTAAACTTAAAATAAAGAAATTGTAGCAAGCAGCCTCTAAGATGTGCCCCCCCACCTCCATCTCTGCTTCCTAACATTCCTGCCCTGATATAATCCCCTCCCCTTTGAGTGGGCTGGACTTTTTCCTAATGAAGAAAATATGAAAGACATGATGGGACGTCACTCTGTGATTTCTGTCTGGGGGGCTCTCTCCCACTCTCTTTGGAATCCTTGCCCCTGAAGAAGCCTCTAGGCAGCCCTGTAGAGAGGCCCATGTGATGGACTTGGAAATGGATCTTCTGAGGGCTGCCAAAAGCCACATGAGGGAACTTGAAGGAATCAAGCCTTGAGAGAACTGTATAGCTCCTGCCCACAGCTTGAATGGTAGCCCTGAGCCAGAGGCCTCCAGCTAAGATGCTCCTGGATTCCTGACACATAAAAACTTCGAGGCAATAAATGTGCTGTTTTCAACCACTAAGTTGTGGGGTAATTTGTTTCACAGCAGTAGATAACTAAACAACTACGTTGCATAAACTAAAACAAACACGTTGCATCAATAAACACACATAGTATGCTATGCACATTCATTTTTTCATTTGGAAGAAAGTGGACTTCTGCAGAAAGCGGGCTTTCTTCTCTAATTTGCAGAGAGTGGGCTTTTGAAGTCATTCCCCCACAAATTATTTTAATCATCTGAGCTTTTCTTTCTTTTATTTTACATATGAAAACAACAAGGCTGTTGACATTGTACTATCAAATATTCATATGACTTGCTAGTTTACTCTCTTTGGAGGCACACACGTGTGCACACACACAGATAGTATCCCTTCAAATTTTAAAATGTTAAGTTTTGTCCCTTGGCCTTTCAACTGCTATAATTCCCAGCATACAGCAGTTTCACAGGATGCCAAATGTAAGTTAACAGATGCTATGGTGTGGGTAAAAAGAGAAGCTTATTAATATTTTTAGAAGCAAAGAAGTCACGAGGTTTAATCCATATGATGGTTTTTGAATTTCTTACCTCTGCTAAGTGAGTCAATTGAGCTGGTAACTGATTCACTTGAACAGATGTGTCTCAATGTTGCTCTAAGAAAATATTCTGATATGCCATCCTGGCATGTACTGTGATTAATTTTAGATCCAGACATAAAAAAAGAACCAGAGGACACATGCAAATGAGGCTCTCCTCAGCTCTCGCCACTCTTTGGAAGGAGACAAACGGCTTGTTCATACTAAGATTGCTTTCTTTCTAGATAACTCTAGGGTATCTTTTAACAAAAGACTCAGTTTAGTAACAGAACTGATTTTAGAGGTGAACATTTTACTCCTATAGAAGTAGTTTTTAACTTTTCCGCAAATGCTACTTTAGCGTTGAGCGTACTCTGTGCCCTTTGTGAGAATTAAACAGCAGCAACAACAAAAACTTCTCTTACGTTTAAAAACCAATCATAATAAATAAAACTGTGTTTGCTAAATAGGGTGTTCTGACTTAGGATAGATAGCATAAACATATATAATGGAACACTACGCAACTGTTTCCTCCGTGGAAGTATTACAGCTGTTGAAAAGCAATAATAGAATTCAAATATCACCATTTGGCACCTCTAAAAAATAAAGAATTTAGAGACCGATCATAAATAGTTGCTGACATCACCAAAACAGAAACAACCAGACATTATCTGCCTTCCGATGGAAGTCTATGAAACAGTTATAAAAATAGCAAAATCCAAACTGTGGGAAACAGTATAGTAGAAATTATCTGATATTTTTTGACAAATAAATCACAAGGAAAAACAGAGAAAGGGAAAAAGAAAACCAAACATTAAAAGACACTAAAGATGCAAACCACCCAGATGTGAAAGTTTTGGAAATAGGTAGTAGTGATAGTTGCACAATATTGTGAATATAATTAATGCCACTGAATTGTACACTTAATAATGGTTAAAATCACAAAATGTATGATATATATGTAAATAGATATTTATTACAATAAAATATGTTTAAAGGTTCAAATCAGCCAATATAAAGATTTGAATGCCCATTGAATAATTGTAAAAAAGAAACAGTTGGAGAAATTTGGAAATATTCAATGCTATTAAAAAATTATTGTCTGTTTAAAAATGTGATAATAGAATTTTGGAGGGGTTTTTTCTGGTAAGGACTTTAACATGAAATCCTAACTCTTACCAAGTTTTTAAGTGCACAATAAAGTACCATTAACCGTAGGAACAACGTTGTACAATAGTAGTTCTTCAGAACTTACTCATCTTAACTCAGGTTTTTTTTTTTAGTAGTTCTTATCTCTTAGAATGTATACTGAAATAGATAATATATGCTGGATCAAGAATTTGATTTTACCTTACCTACAACCAAATAAATTTGCCACTTATTGTTTTATGGATGTTGGCAGAATCCTCAAGATTCTTGGGTTAGAGACTGAGGACTTTATTACTCATGACACAACACACATCACGAACATCAGCAAGTTTGTGCTGGTTCCCCTCGTCCCCAAGTGTTGTGGGGACAACACAGATGGGCCTAGAGGATGCCTGCACATGCGGTGGGCTACTTCCCAGCTGAGGAACGCTGAGCTTGGGGAAGCCACCAATTTTACAGAAAGCGCTACACAAGCCTGCTCCTTGTCAAGGAGTCGAGGTGGAGTGTGGGAGAGTAAGGAGATAATGCCTCATCTCCAAAGGTTATCAAGCACATAACTAACAAAGCTACGAAAACTGTTACCCAACACCCTAGGCACCCATCTTTTAAGCTAATTTCCCAACCACCAAAGGGAAAAATGACACTGACACCCCTTAGTTGTATTGTCCATTCTTGACCAGACCCTCTACCTTGGCTCATAGGAAAAGAGGGAAGTTTTTTTTATTGTGTTCCAAGTAGAGGAGAAGTTACATCACCAATGATGCTTTGGATTTACTCTTTCTAGTCACACTGCCAGGGAAGATGAATGCCCCCAGGGGGGACCTGGCAGCTGGTCATCCATCTTTTGTTCATGGCCCCTCTTGCTGAAATCATCTCACAGATCTCTAAATTAGGCCTCTGAGCTCTTGTCCTGCCTTTCCCAGATATGCAAACCCAAAGAGCTCCACCCACTGTGAGAACCTTTCAATTCCTGGAAGTCTCCCCCGTCTCACTCTGTGGAGAGATGCTTCTCCCTGTCTCAGAGACCAGCTTGACGGTAGATGTATCTACATCTTTTGTTCTGATTCTTGACTCTAAATTCCTTAGGCCACCACCCCAGCCATTCTAAGTCCATACTACCTCACTTCCTAAGCACTTTCCATAACAGTAAGACATCCATTCTTTCTTCTAAATTGTTCAATTCTCCTATAGTGGTCATCTCAACTAGTTACCCACTCACTGCCCCAAGGTCCTGGGAAATTATGCAAATGACCTCTGGGAAATCAGGTGATAATTTTGCCTTTCCTCTAGGGCACAGGCCTCTTCAGACACACACACACTAGGATGCACAGCTGATGAGCTGTATTTACACGTGAAACTGAAATAACGTTTCTTCTGTGTCTACAATCCATTCTGCTGCTTCTCTTGAACTTATAATGGGGGACACCACAAAAAAAAAAAAAAAACAGAATTGCCTCCTGGAGAGCAAACCCTTTGTAGTACAGGCTTCCCCCGCTAGGTGAGTGCTCTAGTAACCCATCTGCATCAGTGCACCAGCTGGTGTTCTTGTGAGAGGCTGAGTTCAGCTTCAGTGAATTTTTTTTGAAGACTCAATGCATTTGCCCATTTCATGATGGGTGATTTACCAGCACACCTACCTGCACTGAGCTGCATATTCAGGAGTTTTTGACCAAACTGGCATGGCCCCCATTTCCTACCCTCCTTATTCATGTGATGTTGCCCTGAGAGACTTTTTTTGTTTCCCTGGATGAAAAAAGTTCTCAAAGAGAAACGTTTGGCTGATGTGGAAGAAGTGAAACAAAAAATGATAGAAGCACTAAAAGGTATGAAAATTGATGAGTTCAAAAACTGTGTTTGAGCAGTGGAAAAAACATCTTGTTAGGTGTATTGCATCAAATGGAGAGTACTCTGAAGGTGACATGACTGAAGTTTAAACATGAAAGAATAAATACACAATTTTTATAAATAAATTCCAGGTGTTTTGGGTCCCCCCTCATCGCTGGGTCCTTAAATTCTGTTTTAAGCACTTCTACATCTTTGTTCCTTCTGTTGTAGAAATATTTAATGAATTTAACTAGACACATTATGCAGTATCTATAAGGGAAAGTTTAGGTGTATGTGATATGTTAGAAGCCTGTTTCTTCCTAATGTAGGCTGTGCCCCTTAGCAACCTTGAATGACAGACCAGAAATGCCATTCAACTGCTCTCTAATGTTGCAAAGTATTCTGTGGAAACTAGAAATTTCGGTGCTTTCTATATGGACCAGGCAGACAATTTGCTAAACTGTCAACTGTTGTTTTGCACTCGTGTAACTAATCCAACCAGTTCTGTGAAGGAAGCACAATGTTTGCTACTTATATCAAATGCAGCACCGTGCTTTGCCTTGACACTAGAACTCTGCTGCAGTTTTCCTTCACTTAAAAAGCAGAAATTTCAAGTGTTTACAAAAAATGTTGGTAAGATTTGATCAATAACAGTTCAAAACTGTTCTAGAAAAGACTTTCACTATGGGCACAATGCTTCCAACAACACCGTAATGTCAAAGTTAGAGAACAAGACAGTGTGAAGTGCGCTTAAAAGTTTCTCCTTGTATCAAGGACTTTGTTTTTCCCTGCAAACAATGGACAATTGTCCCCATTTAACTGAAATACCTGTATGAGATTTAAAACAATTGACCTCTTAAAAAAATTTATCTTTCATACTTTCTAAGTTAGGAAGAAAATGTTATGCTTTTTACTTTCTCATTAATCTCTTCTTTAGATCAGCAGTGAGTGTGTCTCTGTTGTTCCAGGTTATACCAACGACTGCAATTTGTCTCTTATTTACCACAGACAGGTATAACAAGCAAGAGAGCAACGTGACCATAAGAATTAGTGCAAAGCACTTGTTGCTCAAGAGGCGGTAGATGGGGCAAGATAGGCCATGCAAATACAGGAACAAGCCCCTCCACCACGCCCTCATGGAGCCAGGGTTTTCTGGAAGCTGCGGTGCTGGGGAAAACTAGAGACCACCAAGGACACTTTGGCCTCTGGCTCAAGAACACCTGAGCACAGCTCACTTGGCTCTCTGAAGAGCTTAACATCTGAAGCAACAGAAATCCTAACAACAAAACAAGTTGAGACAGGAAAATGATTAGTACCTCAAGTGTCTGGGTGGGATGGATTATGAATTATTACCGCCTACCCATTCCTTCCCATCTAGCTCAGAGCCATTTCAAAACACCATACCAATTCCTTGAGAGCATTTAAGATGTTTCCAGCATGATCTGGGTGGTGCTGAGGTCTCCTTCCTGCATGTGCATCTTCACCCTGCCTAAGCAGAGTGTAGGTTAAGCATGGTGGAAGGGAACATTGAGAACCAGATTCGGAAAACCTTGCTCCTGAAAGTTGGTCCATTCATGTGCACCACGGCTTTGGAACTGACCAGCTCTAGATTGTCTGCTTTTTCTAAATCATCAATCAGAGCAGCTTTGTTCATTCCCAAGATGGGTGAAACGCCCTTAACATTTGTATTCATTTCCTCTAGCTTGGAACATTGTGCCCTTATGCTTATAGTACCGTGGTCTCGGGCCTGCCTGGCAGTGTTGTCATTGATTCCTGGGATCTAGGCCAGGTCTTGCTGACCCAGCTGTCATTGCTGTGCTCACCAAATGGGATGTGCTCCTAATAGCTGGGCCCTCCTGCTCCTGCAGCAGTGGGAGCCATTTCTGCTCTCCTTGCTAATAAAGTGTTCCTCTGCCTTTAGCCACAGTCGCTCATACTGCTCCTCCTACTTCTTTTCCTTTTTTAAATCTAAGTTTTACAGTTAAAAAAAAATTAGTGCTTATGGTCTTATGGTTCCAGAGGATAAGCAGTGATAAACCCCTATTCCATAAACCCCTGTCCTCCACCCACTAACTGCCCTCATGTAACAAGTAAAAGTGAATATCTGTTCATTTTCTATTCATTTCAAATGAACATCACAGCCAGACCACTGCCTCTCAGCAGAAAGGTGAACCAGCAGACTAAACAACTTGACCTCTCCTCCCACCTCCACCTCCTGCTTGTGCTCTTAACATCACCAGAAGCTAGAAGGGGAGAGAAACCATTGATGTAGCCACTGAGTCACAAACTAAGGGAGAAGGGCAGAGAGGGGAGCTGGAAGAGCTAACAGAAGACATCCAACGTATGTACAAAATGACAAATTCCAAGTTCCTTTGGAACTTGTTCCCTCAGACTCTTTACTTTGCCTCTTGAATTTTCCAGGCTTCTGGAAGACAAAGGCTAATGGGTCTACGGTTTGCAGTAATGACTGTCCATGTTTCCCATTATGTAAGATTTTTCTGGTAGATGGACACTCAGCAGCACAGCAGCCATACTGCCTCTGGGTTACCTGTAAAGCTTTAAAAGCTGATCGTCTGGATCTTGGGTTAGCACAGACTCATATGAAAGAAAAAGATCTGAATAAAGAAGAGGCAATTATTATTATTCATTCCCAACTGGCAGATAATGTTTCATGAAGATCTTTTTTTACTGGTTGAAAATAGCTAAGTAGGAGACCAAATAGGCAAAGGCAAATTACTGTTTTAACTCCAGAATCCTAGTGTCTATTTTCAGACAATGGGTACAATTGAAGCCCCATTGATATTAATATCTAAATCTCAATAGTCCTCCATTCCACTTGCTCAACTATATTAAGAGGCCTAATTTTTAACAGTGCCCCTATTTCTGAAAATTTGCTAGAATCCTCAGGGATCTTACATGTGCCCACGAGTCAATCGTGGTCATTATTTGCTATTCTAGTAAGATGAACTAGGGTTCTACAGCCTCAGGGGCTGACGGTTCCATAGCAGTTCCACACAGAACTGAAACTGTTTATGTATCCACGGTTGTCCCTGGAGTACTAGTGGAGCAGGAACTCAACAATGCCCAGAGCTATATCAAGTGTCTCTGAGCTAGAGCCATGCAACGAGCTGGTCTGTTGGAGCTGGAGCTCCAATGTGGCCTAAGAGGTTAGAGGTCAGAACACTGATCTTACAAAGTTAGGAGAATACTCCCTCTGGGCTACATTCAGTTGTAGTAGTACACAGTCTCACAACATGGTTGCACGGACCCAAAGTGTTAGTAGTTTAATCTCACAGTTCTTTTCAATAATACACTATGCAACTGTGACCAAGGCTCATACCTACTGCCAGAGGTCTATGTGGAGGTAAATTCTACAGCGGTGATCTAAAATTAACAATCTCTCTGAAGCTCATGCTCTGTTTCTGGGTCTGACTTGGTGAACCAGGCTCCTTCTCTTATAAGGAACTCCCTTTGCTCTCTTGCCCCACATTGTTCTTTGCAGAATGCTGGCCTTCATGAGGACCACGCCAGTTCATCACACATGTTGTACATGCCTTTACAGAGTTCAGAGTCTTTTTCCTGGAAAGACGTTGGGCCCTGTTATAGATCAGCAGATGCAAACAGATTAGTAGTGAGAGATATTCCCTAGGTTTTTCCAAAAAAACCCACATGAGCTCTTTTCCAGACACACCCCCATCTCAAAAAATTCAGCTACACAGATATCATACAAGGAAGCAGTTCTTTTGGGGTAGGATGCAGAGCACAGCACCTGAAGTTTGCCGTGTTAACTCTCATTCACAAACATTCCTAAGGGTTGGCCTCTAGACAGTCAAGCCAATTTGATAATTTAATATGTAAAAAAATAAGTGAATAAAAAAACTCTTCCCTACCATAGTATTGCAATTAATAAATGTAGAAGGAATGATGAAAATAGAAAATCATCATTTTTGGCAGACACAACAGTAACAATTATTTTAGGCAGAGGTATGATTAATATGAGTGGGTAAAAGTATGATGAAAAGCAGAATATTTGCATGGTTTCAAAGGATACCCTGATTAGATGCTGACTGTCTTTAAAGAGAAGCACAGTCACTTTACAGTGGTGAAACCTGTCAGATGCCACTTCAACTAAGTGATCAGAGTAAGCATCACCCGTGATGAGACACATTGACTGTGTTCCTCATTACAGGAAGCACTGAAAAATGCACAATGTCACTTCTATGATATTCTCGCCAAGAATGTGTAACCTGAACGTAATCATGAGGAAATACCAGACAAACCCAAATTGAGAAACATTCTGCAAAAGAACAAAAAAAAAAATCTCTCCAGTACTTCAAAAGGTCAGAAAAAGACAGAGAAAAACTGAGAACTGGTCCCAGGTTAAAGAATAATAAACCATAAACAGTAAATACAATGTAGGATCTTGGAGTGCATCCTGAGCAGAAAAAGTATGGCAGTAGCACATGATAAAATTTGAATAAGGTTGCTTAGTAGTACTATGTCAAGTTAATTTCCTGTTTTGAAAAAGGCACTGTGGTTACATAAGATGTTAACATTTGTAGAAGCTGGGTGAAGAGTATATAGGAACTCTTTATACTATGTCTTTTGCTGCAATTTTCTCATAACTGAAAGTGTGTCTAAATTAATAGTTGAAAAAATTAAAAATCAATTTTAAAAACTATGACTCAGAAAAATTTACTTATTATAATATTAGCTTGTGGGCAGAGTAAAAATACATATTAATTAAAAGGAATTCCTGAAATTAGACTAGACAAGCAAACTCTGCCTTTGATTAGTCATGTGCAGGATTATTTAAGCATTTTTTTTTTAATTTTTTAAATTATATTTTATTGATTATGCTATTACAGTTGTCCCATTTCTCCCCCATCATTCCCCTCCACCCTGCACACCCCCTTCCACCCACATTCCCCCCTTTAGTTCATGTCCATGTGTCATAAGTTCTTTAGCTTCTACTTTTCCCACACTATTCTTGCCCTCCCCTTGTCTATTTTCTACCCACCGTCAATGCTACTTATTCTCTGACCTTTTCTCCCTCTCTCCTCTTCCCACTCCCCTGTTGCAAACCCTCCATGTGATCTCCATTTCTGTGTTCCTGCTCCTGGTTTAGTTGTTTGCTTAGTTTGTTTTTGTTTTAGGTGTGGTTGTTAATATCTGTGAGTTTGCTGTCTTTTTACTGTCCTATTTTTTATCTTCTTTTTCTTAGATAAGTCCCTTTAACATTTCATAGAATAAGGGCTTGGTGATGATGAACTCCTTTAACTTGACCTTATCTGAGAAGCGCTTTATCTTCTCTTCCATTCTAAATGACAGCTTTGCTGGATAGAGCAATCTTGGATTTAGGTCCCTGCCTTTCATGACTTGGAATACTTCTTTCCAGCCCCTTCTTGCCTGGAAGTTCTCTTTTGAGAAATCAGCTGACAGTCTGATGGGAACTCCTTTGTAGGTAACTCTCTCCTTTTGTCTTGCTGCTTTTAAGATTCTTTTCTTATCTTTAATCTTGGCTAAGGTAATTATGATGTGCCTTGGTGTGTTCCTCTTTGGGTCCAACTTCTTTGGGACTTTCTGAGCTTCCTGGACTTCCTGGAAGTCTATTTCCTTTGCCAGATTGGGGAAGTTCTCCTTTATTATTTGTTCAAATAAGTTTTCCATTTGTTGCTCTTCCTCTTCCCCTTCTGGTACCCCTGTAATTCAGATGTTGGGACGTTTAAAGATGTCCTGGAGGTTCCTAAGCCTCTCCTCATTTTTTTTGAATTCTTGTTTCTTCATTCTTTTCTGTTTGGTTGTTTCTTTCTTCCTTCTGGTCCACTCCATTGATTTGAGTCCCAATTTTCCTCCCATCACTATTAGTTCCCTGTGCATTTTTCTTCATTTCACTTATTGTAGCCTCCATTTGTTCCTCTAATTTGAGACCAAAATCAACCAATTCTGTGAGCTCCCTAAATCACTGAAAGCTTTGAACTGTGCTTCTGATAGGTTAGCCACCAGTGCTATGAGCTCTGCATCTGATATATTGACCACGTCCTGGTCTCTCAGATGAATTAGCTCCAGGGCCCTGGTCCGTTCTCCCTTTTGAGTCATCCTTGGGGGTTTTTTTGTTTGTTTGTTTGTTTATTTGTCTGTTTGTTTTTGTCTGATCGTGGCTGTTACATAGTGAGGGGTGGAGCCTTAGGTGTTCACCAGGGCGGGGCAGCCCAGTCGCTGGGCTGTGATGCTGGATGTGGGGGCAGGGTCTGAGAGGGAACAATGGCACTTGCTCCATGCTCTTTCGAGGATCCCAGTCCCTTCAGCCTCTTTCCCCTGTCAAATTGGGCCCTTGTGGTGCTGATTTCCATGTGGGTGGGCCTGCGGAGGCTCCAGTACCCCGTGGTCTCCCCAGCAAATTCTCCTGTGAGGCTGGGACTCCCTCCCGGCACCTCAGCCCCTACAAATATTTTCAATGGGTGCTTTTAGGCTTCACTTCCTGGCGCTGGGGCTCTGAGTCATGCAGTCTGTCTTGCTGCCCATTTTCACCTGGTTTATCTGCGTGTGAATGTGTGTCTTCGGTCCGCCACTTTGCGCGCCCCACTTGGCCTCACATTCGGCAACGCCGCCACCTGTGTGCCTGGAGTGACTGCGCCCCCGGGGACCACCACCAGCTCATCCCACTGGGATCTGACTCCGCCAGCCATGGACTCTGCCGGCCGCTGACTGCGCCCCTCTTACTGGTCTGGGTGAATTGTTGTTGGACTCTTGAACTATTCAATTTTCTCTCTGTCCTGGTTAGGTTTTCTTTTTTTGGTTCTATATTTTTTTTGTCCTTAATCTTGGTTGTGAGAGGAGGTACGGTGTGTCCAGCTACACCTCCATCTTGGCCGGAAGCTATTTAAGCATTTATTTAAAAGCACATTCTAAGCTCTCAGCATTTATTTTTATCGCCAAAAGTTGAAGGTTAGAATACCAATTGTATGTGAAAATATCTAGGTAATTCTGGTTTGTTCCATAACAGTAGGAATAAACCTCTGCTGGAAGCTGTCTTATTATGGCAATCAAACACTAAAAACACTGACTGACCTTTCAGATCAGCAATGCCTGGGTGGTAGGTGGATGGAAGAGGATAGTTTTTCATTTGGCAAATGAAAAATCAAGACCCCCAAATTGCTTTCCTTAGGAAGTATTGCTTAAGAAATGAATCTAGTACTTTTTGTGTTTGGTCTGAAATATCTATCATCTCAAATGCAGTGAGCTCACTTCCAGGGACAGGGGAGAAATCCCGCATAACTTAGAAGCAATCTGTGAGAAAATAAAACAATAGCTGGAGCCATGGGAAGCAGAACATCTCACCTCTCATATAGGAATATATATTGTTAAATTTTAGTAATTTTTAAAATAGATATACAAGAAAAAATAATTGAATAGTAGCTTTAATTCAGGGGTAGAGCCATAATTATCACAGCCTCCACCAAATTATTTAATTACCTAGAAGTTAAAATATTCACTCCATTAAGATCTACTGGCCTGTTGTTCTTTTCATTTCAGAGAAATCAGCATCACTGAACTAGCACTTGCCATTTGAAAATTATCTGAGATTAATATAAGAAGGAAAAATATGAAGATTTTCTTCCAATGTCCACGTGAGGTCCAGGTCTAGAAGCCTTGGTTTCACTTTGGCAAAAGAAACAAAGAGGGACAATACTCCTCATTCGAGAAAGAAATAAAAGTCAGATGAGAGGAGTGAGATTTAAATTCAAAGGGAAATCAGAGCAAGAAGTGCCTAGGAGAAACTCTCCACTACTACCATCAAAGATAAAAATGGGTTGCTGGGAAGAGTGTTTGATCTATTTTCATATAAATAGTAAATGGAAGGAGGATCCAGAAATTTGACAGTTGGGTGAGAACATTAGCCATTCTTAATGCTGTTGTAGACAATTGTACAGTAATGGAGTAATGGTGGGTGGGGGCAGTGATTAAACAAGGGAATGGAAGGTAATATAGAGTGTAGAGAGGGTAAAATTGGGGAGAATGATGAGGATGCTCTTGCAACAATAGTTCAGGTAGGTAATGATAGAGACCTGATCAAAAGCAATGGCACTAGAAATGACAAGGAAGGGAAGAATGCCAAACATCTTAGTTGCAGAGTCAATGGGATTGCTGACTCATTGAACAAGAAGCATTGTTGAGATACCTCCAAGGTTTCTAATCATGAGTGAACTCTAACTGAGTGAACAATGATGCAGTTACCAAAGTTTTAAAATAAAGTAAAAGGGGTAGGTTTTGTGGGGGAAATGTTGATCTCTAGTTGGACATTCAGGAGATGTCCAGAATACAGTTGGAAATAAACATTTATGCAGTATTTGGGAGTTAAGCTGTAAGCATGAATGAGAATTCCCAGAATGCAGAGAGAAAAGAGAAGGGAAGAAGCTGAGGATGGAAGCATGGTGGCCAGGAACATGTAAGAGCTGTGTAAAGATAGAGGAACCAAAAAAAAAAAAAAAAAATCAGAAGGCAGAATCTGATATCATAAATGCCACGGGAGAGGAAGTAGCCAAGAAGTGAATGGTCAACATTGTCAAATGCTTGATAAGATGCTAGCTGAAAAGAAGCTACTGGATTTGATGGAATTATTAATGGGTGGTGGGGGTAGAAACCAAAACGCTGTAGTCTAAGAAGTGAATGTCAACAAGAGCATGGGGATAGTAAATTAAACCTCTTCCAAAGAAAAAATGGTAGAGAAATAGCTTGAGAGGGAGTCATTGTCCACAAAGGATTTTTGTTCCCCATCATAGCCCTAGCCTAGCATTTTTCATTTAGTAGGCTTTCGATATTTATTAAATGCAGTATTTTTATTTACAAACCAGCTCTCCTATGAAAATAATGCAGTGTTCAACAAATAAAACAGTACAAAATAGACTCATCATTTTGAATGGGAAGAGGGACTGAAGGTAGTTTTGGGTGAAGGAGCAAGAATCATCACTTTTTCTCCTGCTCCCTGACCACACACACACACACCCTTGTTGTAGATGATAGAGGGGAAGGGAACTAAACCCCCTGCTGACCCAGACCCCAGTGCAGCATTACACAGTCAAAAAAAGAACTTTAAGTACTTTTCCTTATAAAAAGATGGCACTCATTCAATTTATATTAGTTTGCATATTCAATATGGGAAACTTGAATTTTTTAATGATATAAATGTTTGCAACATAACATTAAGTGAAAAAAGCTACTGTATTGCACATACAGTATGATACCAATTTGGGGGGAACGTGAAAATACATAAATACAAATACACAAAGAGGAATAAATACTAAAAGAAAATAATCTAAAATAGTATCTCTGAGCAGTACAATTAGAGATTTTTATTTTCTTCATCTTTTCTGAATTTTTCCAATTTTTTATAATTAAAAATGCCTTAAAATCTCCACAAAATCATGGAAATTTCTAAACACTAGCAACTAAAGCCCATTCTCTTTGGTCTAAGTGTCTCCAAAATAATATTTATAATGGTAATTCACCAGACGTGAAGTACCCTGTCTTCTTCATTCCCAATGTCTTAAAATCTTTTTTCCCAACTCATCCTACTAGTTCCTCGTACTTCCCTATGTTCTGACTCTCGGATTCTCAAGGTGAGTTTTAAGCAGCAACATGGAAAATAGAATGGAGAACCCAATGTTTGCTTTAGATGAGCCCAACAACCCCGTATACTGTATGGAGAAAGATAACTGGCTGAGGTCTTCGCTCCACCATCTACTAGTTGTGGAGCATTAGATACATCGGTTAATACTGCTGCCCCTCAGTTGTCTGTTTTCCCATCTTTACAACAGAAGTAGGAGAATTTATTCGTGGGGTATGCGTGGGGCAGGGCTCGCTGAGAAGATGGGCCGTTCCACAGCTGGAGACGAGTAGAATCCCATAGGTCTCAGGACGTCGCTCCGTGAAAGGGCCCACTCCGCACGTCCCGACTCCCGGGGGCGGGGCCCGGGAATCTGTGTGTCAGTAGCTTCCCAGGTGATTCAGATGCTCAGTCGGGTTTGACAACCAAGGACTCTCTCCAGCCCTCCTGTTGTCTGGTCTACTTCTCAACTTCCTTCAGGTCCCAGCGACTTCCAGTTCCAGCAACAAACGGAGCCGGGGGCAAATAAGACAAGGCGCCGCCGAGGCCCGCGGGGCCGCCGGGGTCCCGGCCTTCCCCGCCAACCCCCTCGCCGGGCGCCAGCCCCCGGGTTACATAACGGGCCCCGCGGAGCGCTCTCGCGAGGCTTCCACCGTCCCCTCCTCGCTCCACGTCAGAGAGAATCCGGCGGAGCGGCCAACATGGCGGAACGCAGGCGACACAAGAAGCGGATTCAGGTAGCAAAGCCGAGTTTGGGGGCACGGGGCTTCAGGGAGCTCGGAAGTAGAAGAAGCGGGGGAAGCCCCCTGGAAGGGCGATCGAAACCGACCGCGAGGTGGGGTGGGGTTCTGTCGCTTGGCCGCCGGCTGCGGGCTGACTGGTGAGGGGCCTGAGTGAAGGCGCTGTTGGCGACGGCGGAGACCGAGGCTGAGGGGCTGGGGCAGCGGCGGAAGGCAGGAGGCGCCGCGCTGGAATGGGCAGCTCGGGGTTCCGGTGACCGCGCTGGCCGGGGCCTGCGCCGGGAAGTCGGCCTCCCACCCGGGCTCCTGTCCTACCCTCTCCGCCCCATCCTCTTGCCTGTCTCGAAATTAAGGCCACACTAATTAGGGTAGAAGTAGGCGGGGGACTGTCCCAAAGCCGCCCGTTCTTTGTGCGCAAGCAGGAGGAGTGTGGAAGGGGGAGTGTGGGTTTGGTCAGCTGCCCCGGGGCCCGGGCGGCGAGCTGCCTGCCTATCCAGATGTTCAGTGGCGTCTACCCTCCTTTCTGAAACCTCGGTGGTATTAACTTAGTAGTCCAGTTGTAGCTCCCCGGCTTTCTTTCGGCCGACACAGTGTAAATAAACACAGCCCTGTTGGTACTGCGACAAGTTGGTCGCGCCCAGAAACCTTTCAGTGTGTCATCCTCGTAACCTACATAATATCCCTCCCTCTTTCCGCTTGCGAGTCATCTGTTCATTTTATCCCAACGATTCCTTCCCCCTACTGTTGTTCTTGCTCTTTACCGTATGGATTAAATATATGGAACCTTTAGATTCAGGATGTCCGTTTTCTCATCAGCTCATGTGCCTAGAAACCTTCATATATGGTCATAAACTGATAGCATGTTGTAAATTGTTAGTATACCAATCACAAATTGTTAATATTTATTTTCTTTCTGTTCCTTACTGTTTCATTGCTTAGAATGACTTTTTCTGTCTAATGTTTTATTTCTCCACTTAAAAAAAAAAACTTTTATCACTTCATTGGCCTACAGCACAGGTAATTTGAGCTGTGCAAGTTAAAATGCTCCTGAAAACTTGGGAATTTTGGAGTTGGACAGAAATAAGAAAGTAGTTCCTAACAGGGTGCAGAAGGAGATCATAAAGAAACAAATTTCCCCAAGTTCAGACAGGTCATAAAAGCCAAGGCATTAAAAAAAAAAGTCTAATTATACTACTTGTAGTCTTCAGAATTTAGTGTTATTGGTCAGGTATGAATGTATGATTTTTATTAGAAATTGTATTGGTCAAGTATATACTTACTAGACTCCTTATATTTACACATATGGTACATTTTATGCCCTTTAATAAACACTCTTTACTATTTCAACTATGATTTAATTTTGTTGTAAAGGTGATACTAATTTACTTTTCAAATAGCTGCTGTATTTCAATTGTGATTTCTGTATTAAATAGAAAGGTAGGTTAAGAAGTTGTGGTGGTAGTGCTAGGAGCTAAAACTTCAGCCAGACTGCGCCTGTTTGTACCCCAGTTTCACCGTTAGCTGTGTAACTTTGGGCAAGTTACTTAACTTTTTATCTCAATTTCCAAATCTGTGAAAAGGAATATTTACCTTAAAAAAAAAGGAACCTCATAGGGTTGTGAAAAATTACATTTAAAAAGTGCTTAACACATAACTCCTTCCTTTTCCCCCTGCTCAAAGGATGAAGGATTTATCATGGTTTGTTTTGGTTTTTGTTAAGCAATTAGATATGCTAAAGAAAGATTAACCCTTACCTTTCAATAAATAAACCATTAGGTTGTGAGCGTAAGGTATAGCTATTTACTTACTATTATTATTTAAAGATCAGATAAGTATGTGAGGATCTAATTGTTAAAAATCAGCTTGGCATACTGCTAAATCAAACCAAATAATACATTTTTTTTCATCGTCAAAGTTTTCTTCATAGCTGTGTTACAATGTGAAAGACTTAGGAGTGCTACTTGGAGTGCTACTCTATAGTCTTAACAAATTAATTTAAACATACAATGTCTTATAAAATTCCTTGTTTATTTCTCCCACAGACTCAGAAACTATAATACTGGTATCACTTTAGACAAAAAGACCAATGTAATGGCAGGGTTTAGAGTTTAAGTTACAGAAAAGATTCTATTGTAAGACTTGGGCAAAAAGTTCTCTCATATCCACCAATGTCCCTGTTGTGTGTTACTTGATGTTTTCTGTTTAGAAAAGATTTTTATGTTTAGTAGATTTAGTGACCTTGAATTGAAGTTTGTACATTTGGAAAATCATATGATACAGACAAGTTCACGGTTTTAAAAAGTAGGTAATTCATTTGCTTTTTCTAGTGTAACATAATTTAGATTCTGATATCCCATCAAAGTTGGAAGAAATAGGACTATTTTGTCACATTTCCTTCTTGGGATCACTTTACTAGCCAGTGAAAACCAGAAGTGAGCTACAAATTCATTGACATTATATTGGGAAATTTTAATGATTGAGATTCTCAAATGAAAGTGATCTCAGTCTAAATTAATGAAACATTTGAAAATAAATCATTTTAAGTTGTTTAGAAAATGCAATTTTGTAAATTTTTAAGAGTGTATAGTAAGTGCATATAGGTTAACAAAGTGCTGCTTACTAGAAAGATTGATTTAAAATTTTAGTATCATGAAGTTTTAGAGTTAAGAAGGATTTTCAGATAGTAAGGTTTGTTTGGAATCTTTTTGCACAATGTGGTTCTCATGTAAAAGCAAAGTGGTAGACCCAAAGCCCTTTCACCTCAGTATTCCACTACCCCATTGTCCTTTTAGCTACTTTTAGGACGCTGATCGAAAAGTATTTGTGTAAAACTTACTGTTCTAAACCATCACCCTCATTGTATAGTTAAACTGAGGTTCAGTGAGGTTATATGACTTGACCCAGGGTCATTCATCAAAATAGTAAAACCAGATTTAGACCAAGTCTTTTTTAATTCCCTGTTAAATATTCTTTTCACCTCAGTATGGATAAAATAATAAATTGTTCTGAAATATTTTAATCCTGAAGTATTTATATTAAATTGTATAACATATTTAACATGACTTGTCCTTGCTAAAGAGAGAATCATCCCATTTAGTGCTTTGCTTATGGAAAGCATCTACCATATTTGGCCATGTATATAATGCACACTGTTGCCCAGATTTTTGAGGGAAAAATAAGGATGCGCATTATATATAGGTAGTACCTGAAATACCTTGTATCTCTAATTGTGTTTTATAATTCCTTGTTACATAAAATTTCTAGTACCATAATATGTTCAAAAATAAATGCAAAAATTCCCTTATAATACAAAAAAGTATCTAAATATAAATAAATAAAAAGTTGACTTAAAAAATTAAAACAAAAGATTTTTTTCCTGAAAGTTTGTGCCAAAAACATGGTACACACATTACCCACAGCAAAATACAGGTAGTTGAGTTTTAGGACATTAAATGGCTTACTAATTCTTAGAACTTTTATGACCTGCATCTCAGCTAATTTTGTTGCACCCACCTGTCCCCCTGGCAATAAAATTCTGATAGATCATGGGCCAAGATGCTTAATTTCACAAAAGGGAAGAAAAGAGAAAGTTGAGGACCGACTATACAGTCTGACTCTCTGAGACCTTCTGAAGAAAGAAGGCAGGAAGCAGGTCCTGAGTGAAAACTGCCCCCAGAAGTTTAATGGAGGGCTTACAATAGGAGTGAAACAAGAGGATATTACAGAAGGGCACTGTCAGAGTTAAGATGCAGAGATTGTAAAACTATATTAGTAATGCGCTGTGTGACCTTAAGCACCTGATTTATCTAAGGTACCCTCCAGCGTTCAGATTTTATTCTGTTAACCCTTATTTGCATTTTCACCAATATTTTTATAATGCTTGTGTGAAACAAATTCTGTTTGTGAACTTTTTTCTTTTTTGCTGAGTTCACTCGACAGGTCAATGAAGTTTATTTCTATAGACTATAGCAATTTTTAAAATTCTTCTAAATCAAAAATTTTGTGAGACTGAATGAAACCTGTGGCTTACTGACTCTTGATCAATTTTTTTTCTCAAAAAGATTGTCTTAAGTACTAGCTAAAAATATATATATATAGTTAGAAATGGTAATTCCTATTTTATTATAGTATTTGAGTGTTGATGTATTCTTAAAGTAAAAATAATATTCCTTAAATAACTTGAGTGTTCTGACCAAACTTTCAATTTATATAATTTTGTATTGTGAGTTGTAGCCGCTAGCATCTTGGTATTTGGGTGTAAAGATGGGAGTCCAGCCTCAGACTTTGGTTCTTTACTTCCCCCATTCTAAGACTTTTTTTAAAACACTTTATTTATTTTTTTTGGGGGGGGAGGGAGAAAGGGAGAGAAACATTAATGTGTGTTTGCCTCTTGTGTGCCCCCAACTGGGGACCTGGCCTGCAACCCAGGAATTGAACCAGTGACCCTTTAGTTTGCAGGCCAGCGCTCAATCCACTGAGCCACACCAGCCAGGGCTATTCTAAGACATTTGAGCTCATTCATTGAGCTATATAAAGTTCTTTTCATTTGAGGGTTGATGAGCTGGCTTCTCTTCATTAGTGGGTCATGCTATTCCCAAAAGGCCTTTACATTTTGTTAGAAGTTTTCTAGAAAAGTTATGAAAATATTCTGAAAATTTGTTCACATGAAAAGAGAACAAAAGAGAGGAGATCTGTAGCCAATTATATAAACAGGAAGAGAGTAAGACTGTTTATACTCCTCAGGGGAGCAGTGAGAATGAAGACTCCATGGCAGGATCTTCTGTATTACCAGCTTCCCATGGTCCTGTTCTCTCAGTACTTGTCTGTAGCAATCTTTCTGGCTTCAAAGCCCCAGCGAATGGCATAGACTCAAAACTTTTCATTAAAGATGGCCTATAGTATGTATAACTTTTATGTGGTTTAATGAACATTTATTTCATAATATTCCACAAAGGAAAATAGAAACTTTTTTAGGATTTGAACTTCAAGGAGCAAGGAAGGTGTTAGTTCTGTTAAACCAGTATCTTGATAGAATTCATTACTTTTTTCGTTACAATTTCAGAGGAAGATACTGATACTTTTAAAAAAGTATCAATGGATAAGTAGCTGTGTCTAGTTGGGGGAGATTATCCAAGTCCATGTTTTCTAGGTCTGTTTTGTTCATTGTTGCTTAGTAGTGTTTTTATCAAGGAGGTGAAAGGAATGAAAAATTACAGTTGACCCTTGAACTACATGGGTTTGAATTGTGTGGGGTGCATTTATATGTGAATTTTTTTCAATAAATATGTTGCCCTTGATGTCCCTGGGTTTCACATCTGTGGATTGAGCCAGTGGATCCCAAGTTTTTGACTGTCTGCATTTATTGGTCTATGCCATTTTATAAACAACTTGAGTATTCAAGGATTTTGGCATGTGTTGGGGGTCCTGGAACAAGTCCCTCATAGATCCCACGGGACAGCTGTAAAGTCTTGGGGTAGTAAAAGTTATACATGGATTTTCAACTGAGCAGAGTCAGCTCCCCTAACTCCAGCATTGTTCTTGGATCAACTCTACTTGAGTCTGTTTTACAGTGTGGAAATGAGTTTGGTGAACTTGAAGTAATTGTTAAAATGAGGTTTAAAAATGTTGTGAATTCATGTAGTATCAAATTCCCTATTGTATAATAATAGAATGGACTTTTCAGGTTCTTGTGTATCTTAATATCAGATTTTACATGTGATGCCTCTATCAACAATCAGTAGATTAATGCATTATGCTTGTATTCAGTAAATTGTTTGTTAGCAGGAATGTAGACTTGTCATGCCTAAAGTTGATATGATTGTTTTCCCCCCCAGAGTTTCCTTCCTTGCAGATCCCTGTTATTGAGAAACTATCCTTTCAGTTGATCAAATTAGAGGTTCCACATCTTTTACTCAGCCATTTTATTCATCCTTTATCATTGAGTCCTATCTGTTCTACATTTGAAATGTTTCAAATATCAGCAATCATTCCCTTCCTGCTCTAGTATCACATCACATTTTACTTGAATACTAACTAGTTGGCCTGCTTTGTGCATTTTCTTCCCAATTCATTATACACAGTGACACCAAAATAATGTGTCTAAGTCATTTTTGCCTAATTTTTCCTTCTATTTAAAAGCTACTAATGATATTTCTGCTACTTACAGGGTAAAGTTGAAATTTCTCAGACTGCCTTGAAGACTCTTTAGCCCTTTGTACTTATACTTACTTAACCTCACACTGCTTCCTAACTTAGTTACAAGTTATCAGTTAACGAGATGAACCTTTAAAATGACAGCAGATATATCAAATTAGAGAGAAATGAACATATATGGATATGATTATAAAACAATTTGTTTCTATAAGCCAATTATAGTATCTCATTATTTTCAGCTATTTATAGTATTACCTTTTTGGTTATATAACAAATATTGATATATAGGATATTGTTTACTAATAGATGAGGCCTGGAAATTCAGTATATTACACAAGCATAATTAAGTACTATTATTTAACATATGAAGCTAACACATTAATATATTTTAGTGCAATTTCAAAAATTAAAATACAGAATTTTCACCTTTTAGCACATCAGAAGTATTTTATAACTAGGCTTCAAATTAAATTGTTATAAACCTTGTTGATGTTAGTGAGCTTAGAATGTTAGATTTTGAATTTGAACTATTTTAAGATTTTATTTTTCTGTGATACATATTTTAACATATAAAGCTAAAGACTTTGTATTCATATAACTATTTGGTCTTTACTGTAGTCTTTATTTGTACTGAATGGTTCAGGCTTTTAATTTTTATTGATACAAACAATAACCCTTAAACGGGCTAGTACCACAGTATAAGAATCATATGTTGTCGGTTGAGCTACAACAAGTTGAGGAGTTGGGAAATACAAAGGAAGAAATATGAGAAGTAGCTGCCAGGTGACCCAACAACCAAAGCACAGGCTTTTACTTTGTTTAACCAATTACCCCTTTTCGGGATAAAATTAAAGCTGAAACCTTGGTTGTTAGTTGTTCCTTAGTTTCATCAAATGTAGGTGAATTCAGTCATATGTGAAATTTGTGGGAAAACTGACTTAAAAACAGATGGCCTAGATAGTTTATTTTTTTATTTCATGTTAGTAGAATGTCTTTCCTGTAACAGCTGTCTTTAACATTAATTGTTCTCAACATCCTAGATTCTTGGTAAATAATTCTTTTCTATTATTTGGCTCTTTCTTCATTTAGAAACAGACTTTCCTGAAATTGATCACTTTTAGATTATATATTATTACAAATATTGTTTGTATACTCTATGTATCATACTTAAACATGTAATTAAAGACAGTACTTTTACTTCCACAGCTTACAGCAAATAAAACAACTTCTAATATAAGCTACAAAAGTAGACTGCCTTCATTTTCTTCAGTCTATGGGTGGGGAGAGTAAGTACATGGGAGGATTATCAAATTAAAGTAGTTCAGAATCTAAGGAAATAAAAGGAAGATAAGGAATGATAAACAAGAAAGTAATAGAAAATATAGAGAAGAAATGGAAGAAAGAAAAAAGGGAAAAATTAAAGCAGTCTTTCCAAAACTCTTTGTTCACTTTCATAAACAGGTCCTTAAAAAGAGTGTAATTTATCTGTCTATTGCATTTTTATTTTTGCTGTGCCCTTACAAAGGTAGAAAAGAAGAAAGACAAGGTGAGAAAGCCGCCCCAGACAGTATCTGGGGTTTGCAACCACAGGAGAAAGGGAAGGAAATACAAATCTTCAGCATCTCAGAACTGAGATAGTTCTTATGGCTACCACACTGAGACAGCTAACTTTGGTTAATCTGTTTCTACTTACTTTGACATTTGGGCACTCACTATTTAGCAGCTGCTTAATCTTTTGAATTATTGCTTTGTGGCTTGTAAAAAGAAATGAGGCAAAAGTGAAGGTAAACCAGTACAGTGTAGTTACCATACTGGAAAAACAACTGAAAATAAGTGCCTCGTAGCTGAGGCCAAGAGACAGACAGGTTTAGGTTCTATCAACTTGTATTGCGTTTGAAAGACATGTAATTTTAAAAATTTTTCATCCTGTCTTTTGCATAGATTACCAGGTCTAGCCCAGTGAAAGTGTGAAAGAAAGGCCTGTGCTCCACTTTAAAAGATTTTCAGAACAGATCTGTAAATTATTCTTTAATATGTGAACTTCTCAACTAAATGATTACATTAAATTATTATTATTATTACATTTTTTTACTTTGCAGGAAGTTGGTGAACCATCTAAAGAAGAGAAGGCTGTAGCCAAGTACCTTCGATTCAATTGTCCTACAAAGTCCACCAATATGATGGGTCACCGGGTTGATTATTTTATTGGTAGGATTACATCAGTAAAATTATATTACTGTATATATATCTTAAGAAGATACCTAAATTTGGGATATGTAGATGTTTTAAAAAGTGTTTTCCAAGTGTGATAAGTGAAACTGGGTCATAACCATATGACAATTGATTATCCTATTCTTCCCTTTTATGATTTAAACTGAAAATAAATTCTATTTTAAAAATTCCTTGATTGAAACTATCAATCGTGGAAAGATAATAGGAATTTTAAAATAGGATTTATTTTCAGTATTAATACTGCCTTTTGTTCAGACAGTATATATACTTAATGATAATCCTTTTGTAAAACTCTGGAGTAGAATTCAGTGTGAAGCAAGTCTGTTGGAACCAATTTAGAAGCCTTGGATCTTCACATAATCCAAACACCCTCATTATAAGCAAGCTGATACCTATAACATAGCCCCATAGCTTATAAATAGTGGTTGAGTTCACTTCTTCGATCCATTAAGACTGAATTGCCATTATGATTAATGATTTTGATATTCATTAAGGGTTTAGAAAAATAGACATGCTACTCCCTTCAGAATTAATATATTTAGCTTCTTCTAGTGGCAGCAGTAGGCTGTTCAGAGCTTATTCCTTAGTGGGTTACAGTAAAGCACAATGGCAATTTATGTTACTATAGGAAAGGAAGATTTTTGGTTTGCTTATCCTGTATTTACCATATTTTGCCATGCATAATGCACACCCACATTTTTCTGTGCATTATGCATGGGATTATTATGCTCATTGTTATAGTATGTAAGCATTATACCCATGTAAAATGTGCATCCTTATTTTTCCCTCAAAAATTTGGGCAAAAAGTAAACATTATACATGGCAAAATATGGGTAATTGTGATTATTTGATGAATAATATTTACATTTATTTTTAATTTTTGGTTTAAAACATTTCCCTATTAATCTTGCCTTAGTTAATATTTCTTACTGTCATTTATTTCCCAGCATTACTTGAAAAAGGTGCTTATTGATATGCTTCACAAATTGAAGTTTTAAAGAACTGTTTATCATGATCATGTCAGACTTAAATTTTCTGTAGAAGTTGGTTTTATTTTTTGATGCCAGAGTGCTGAAATTTGCCTTATAAAATATTTAAATAGAAATGAATTTCTGTGTATACTAAATTTAAAATAATAAATTTTTTCTTTAGCTTCAAAAGCAGTGGATTGCCTTTTGGATTCAAAGTGGGCAAAGGCCAAGAAAGGAGAGGAAGCTTTATTTACAACAAGGGAGTCTGTGGTTGACTACTGCAACAGGTAGTGTTTATTTCCTAGTGAAGGATAACTAAATAGTAATTTAGTAATGTTCTCCATGGTTCTGAAGCTTCTTACCCATTTTCATCATTAAACATAGTGATATTACAACATACCTCAAACAGCTCTTACATGCAAACTGGCTTTCTTCAGTACCTCTGGAAATATATTTGGTGTTAAGACTGTCGTAGTTTTATAATTTTTATTTGTGTTCTACTAACATTTGTACATTAACCAGGCTATGTACACTGAAGGATCAGCAATAAAAATCATATACCAGTGGCTAAAATGAACAAAAAAATCTTTGTTTTCTAGAGCAAATGTTTGGGGAGTCTTTTCTAAAACTTTGGCAGGGATTCCTAATAGACCTGTTGTTCCTGGGTTTTTGTTCGTTTGTTCTTTTAGTGCCTACACACTAAGCTATTAGCCAGTATCCTTCCCTATTTTGTTTAGTGATTGCTAATGTATTTTTTGTGAAATCAAGGCAGCTGCACCATCTCCCTTTTCTTGACTCCAAAGTAAAGAATAAACAGTTCAGTGATGTATTCATGTTTTTCGTAAGTATTTCTCCTTTGGGAAAAAGCTTTTGATGGTGAGCAGTATACAAAAATCACTTTCCTCTTGGAAATAAGTATGCTAGTTTTTCTTTTCGTTTTTCCCCTTGGTTTAAATAAGCTTATTAGGCTCTACTAGGTAGATTAGTTGGTTGGAGCATCAATCCCAAACACCAAGGTTGTAGGTTCAATCCTGGTCAGCACATGCAAGGATCAGCCAATGAATGCATAGATAGGAGGAACAACAAATTGATATTTCTCTCTCCCTAAAATCAATAAACCAAAAGAAAATTAAGCATATTTATTAAGATGTGGATAAACCAAATTTTGTGTTTGTGACACTATAACAGGTAGAAATTTGACATTTTAGATTATGTTTGGTAGGGAGGTACACATAGCAGTTTACTCTAATATATTGTTTAATGGCATTTAAAGTATCAGCTACATGAGACCTCTTAAAAATCACTATTTCGCAACCTTGTTTCTAAAGCTGTAAAGTTAAAGAATTATTTAAAATTTCTTAAAATTTGTAGTTGTTAAAAAGTGGAGTCAAGGAACATTCATAAAGGACCCATCAACATGGACATCAGGGTGGAGATTGACTGATGGAGGGGAGTGGGCAGGGCAGGAGAGAACAAAGGTGGGGCGGGACAGGGACAACTGTAATTGAACAACAATTAAAAAAACTAGAGTTGCTAATGGACCTTTTAGAAACAATGAAAATTTCATTGTTGGAACAGAGATAAGCAAACAGTGCTGTGTAGTTGGTATTTTTCTTTACAGCCATTTGTGTGTTTAGAACTCAAAAGTGCAAAATTCCCCACCTTGCCTCAAAATAGATTTATTTCTTATATATGAGATAAAAATTAGGAGATGTGATAAACACAAAAACAGAGAATGTTAAGTGAGTTACCCAAGGCCACAGCTAGTTCTGAGTGTCAGAGTCAGGATTCTAAATCCAACAGTCTGGTTCTGTAGTGCTCCAACATGCTCTTAACCACTTCGTGCTGTGCCAACTCTTCCAACAAAATGATGAAGCATTTAATGAAGCAAAAATTAACATGAAAGATTTACCTGTCGATACAAGTATACTCCACTTTCTAAAAGTTCGTGAAAGGTCTCCATTAGTAGATCTACATTAGCTGTCTACAATACCTTTATTTGTAAAAAGTGAAAATCCTCTTCAGATTTTTTTAGGTTAGCAAAGACAGTACTAATGTAGGTCTTTCATGGAAGTAAAGCAATGTTATGCGAATTTTCAAAGAGTGGGGGGACAATACTTTCATTATGCACCCTTTCAGCTTACAAAAGTTTTCATAGGAAAACTGTATTTTCAGATATCAGGGAAACAGTACTGTTTGAATGTTAAATCTGTAAGCCCAAATATCTGAGGAGAGCAGCCAGCATTAATCCACATTTCTTGTCCTCTTAGGAGCTTTGACACCTTGTTACATGAAAAGCCCAAAAGACCTGAGTACAGAGAATGTCCTAGAGATATACTCAACTGTCACTGTATGTGTTATTTCCATTCATGTCAGGTTGTGTCCTTTCTGCACTAAAGTAGGGAAGCATAATACCTAGATTCTTCAATGCCCCTTCTAATGCAACCATGGAGACCTCATGATGGCCGGCCCTCATGGTTTCCTGCTTGGCTATAGCCAAAACTATACTTCCAAAAGAACACTTCCGAGTCTCATTTTCTGAAGCTGCTGGGTGGCTTAAGGGAACCTGAGGAAAAACAAAACAAGGTGAAGGATAATACACAAAATAAACGTATCTAATATGCTTTAATGCCTCTTCATGGCCTGTTGAAGTACAGACTCTTCAGCCTTTAATCTAGCACCATCCTAACTCTCCCAGTGCCTTTCCCTCACCAGCCCCCTCCCCTGCAAGCCAATAGTGTCCTTCCGACTCCTGTTCATATACCACACTCATTCTCTTTTCTGGTCTTTACTTGATCATAACCTGCCACTTTTCCCTAATGGTTCTCCCTCTATCTTGACTGCTTTTCAATATACATATCTTTCAAGCTCCATCTGTACCATGTGGTGGTCCCCAGATCCTCCAGTTCACATTAATCTTTATATTTAAAGTTGTACAGAATTTATAAAGCTGGTTTCATATAGTTTGGCCCTTAAGTGTTTTAGAATTGTTGCACGTTTAAATTTCTTAGCAGCTGAATGTGAAGGCAGTAGTAGGATTGATTTATACTTTATTGTAACTCCATATTACATGCGGATATTTAATGAAACCTTACCATTGTCACATAGGTGAAAAGACCTAAACACATAATCTGGCATCAATAAATGTTTGTTAAACCTGAAAAAAAAATTAAGAGGTAAGGAAAGCAATTTAATAACTTGCTGCTTTTAATCTATTTGTTTATTCAACAAATATATGTTATATGCTGAGCCCCAGAAATACAAAGATGACTGACTTGGTTCCTGCCTCTGAAGCCCCAATTCTAGTCCGCTAAAGGAGATTCAAGACTACTACAATGAAGTGTGTTCTGTAAGGAAGAGATAGGGAAACTTAAAGAATTGCTCCACAGAAAAAATGTGTCTTCAAATTTGAATCTGGCAATGGGCACAGAACATACTAAGATAGGGAAGTATGAATAGTACTGTGAAAATGTCAGAGATCTTTGTGTGATTTGTACTATATGATGTATTTAAAGCTTAATGGAGGCACTGATAATTATTACAGTAGTAAATGTCATCTCACTTTTGAGGCATAAGTGAGTTGAAGTAGATATCCTCTGAAGACCTGTCAAGAAATAAGTCAATGATTCTACTTATTACTGCTACACCTACTTATTAGACAATGGAATGATGCTATAATTAATGATTTATGAAACCAAATGTGTTTGTATATGTGTTCCATAGCTATTAAATGAAATTTAAGATTTTGTTATAGCAGTAATGGCCAACATTGAGTGCACACATGTCAGGCACTGTGCTAAACAGTCTGTATGCTTCTCATTTAGTCCTAGAAATCCCTATGAGATAGATACCACATTTTATAAATAAACTAAAGTTAAGTGGCATACCCAACACTACACAGCTAGTTAAGGGGTAGAGGTGGTATTTTAAACCTTCTACCTGAACGTGAACTTTTCACCAATTTGTCTGGTTTATAGTCTACTTTTCTTTCATGGGAATGGAGCAGCTGTGCAGGAGGGGTGGCAGAAGCTGATTTTCCTACTGGTTCTGTGCCCCACTCTATCTGCTCACCAAGAGAAAGGGGTTTTTTCCCCTCTTAAAGTTCCATTTTTTATTTTTATATTTTTTAATTCTCACATGAGGATATGTTCACTGAAATTTTTTTTTTAAGAGAGGCAAGAAGAGAGAAAGAAACATCAACCTTAGAGAAACATTGATGGTTACCTCCTGCATGTGCTCCTACTGGATATAAAACCTATAACCTTTCTTTTATATATATATATTTTTTATTATGCTATTAGAGTTGTCCATTTTCTCTCTCTCTCTCTCTGTCTCTGTCTCCATCCCTCTCCCTCTCTCTATCCCCACCTCTCTCCCCCCATCCCCCACATTCCTCTAAAATGAATCAATATAGGTGAGGATTTTTTTTTAAACCTGCTTAAAAAATAGTAAAAATAAATAAAATTCCCCTTCATATACCCACCACTACTCTTAAATCCCACTTTCTACTCATAAGTAGTTAATTATTAAGGGACTTGTTTCGGTTTTTTGTTTGTTTACACACAAATGTATAAGTGTAGCAGATATTAATGGGGCCCTTCAGACAGTTGGGCAACTATTTGCTATATAGATCTTCTGAACAAGTAGAAGTAGAAGGCCAGGTGAAGAGACCTAGAAGTTAGCTTTGTGGAGATACTCATGGAGGTACTGGTGGGGTGGCAGAAAGAAGCCCAGCCAGGCAGGTAAAAATATAGGTGCTCCAGAGAGCACAACATGATGACCAGAAATAAGTGGTCATTGGGCAGGAGGGAGGCATCTAGTTAACAAGTGGTACGATGTGCTTGAGCAGGAACTCGCGAGGGTAGAAAGGTGGATAATCACCATTAACAGACAGTTGGTGGCAGTGAGTTCTTTTTTTGGTTGTTGTACTCAGGCAGAAATGAAGACACAAATCAGGAACTCTGAAACTGGAACAGAAGATTTTTAAAGATGGCACTTAGGTGACAAGTATAAGGGCAACTCAGTTTTCTAGTAGGATTCATAAGGTTAGCAACTACCACCAAGATTTGATTTAATTTTGGATCAGCTGAGCTTTTTCTAAACTCAGTAGATAAAGAAATGAATAAAGCAGGGATCTTGTAAGTAGTTTACAGTCTAGAGAAAGGGGCAAATAGGCATAACAAAAATTATACAAGTTAGAAGATAAATATTATAGATAGGATAACAGGAAACGAGGAAGGATGAAGGGTGGGTTTACCATTTTCAATAAGGTAGGCCTAGGTGAGAAGGTAACATTTGAGGGAAGTCTTGAAGAAGTGAGAGATGCTTATTTAGGAGAAGAGCATTCCAGGTAGAGGGGACAGCCAGTGTAAAAACCCTGAGGTTGGAATGTAAAAAATAACTGAAAATAAGAAAAGAACAATGAATTAGTGAAACAAGGAGTACACAGTGTTGTTTTGCCAAATATATAGTTTTCAGTTTGATACTGTGAGAGTTGTTTTCAGAGTCCAGAAATCTCACCTTAGCATATTTAGTTATTCATTACTTAGTTGAAGGTATTTCATTATAGTGGCATGCTGAATAGTGAAGTACATGGAGGAAGAAAAACAACAGAGAATGACAGCAGAAAACATGATTTGGATCAGTCAAATCATGGGCATGTTTTTAATCCGTTAACAGTTCTTAACCTTATATTCATTGAACCCTTATGTGTGCCCTTGAATTTGAGACTTAACATTAAAGAAAGCAGAGTTTTGATTACTGTTAATAAACATAAAGAAAAGTTTCATAAGGATAATTTCAAACCTACAATCTCATATCTAAATTGTATAGTTAAAAATAAAAGTTAGGTTGACAACTTTTATATCAGATTGGGTATACAGTTCTTTTGATTAGAGGTGGGGTTGACTCCCCCCTCCCATGGGCTTACTAATTATAATTGCTCTTATGAGTTGCCAATGTATGTCTTTGCTCATTTTATTCAGGTCTTGCTTGGTATTTTTGCTTTTTAGTCTGTATCTTATAATTGTCACACCTTTTTGTTAAAGGCTTTTAAAGAAACAATTTTTTCACCGGGCACTAAAAGTAATGAAAATGAAGTATGATAAAGATATAAAAAAAGAAAAAGAAAAAGGAAAAGCTGAAAGTGTAAAAGAAGAAGATAAAAAGGGCAAGAAAGAAAATCTAAAGGATGAAAAGACCAGAAAGGAAAAAGAAAAAAAAAAAGATGGTGAAAAAGAAGAATCCAAAAAGGTGATTTCAACTAAGATTAAGTAAAAATTAAAAGTAACTTACTATATTAGAGTTTTTATAAATACCATAGTTGAGAATTTTGATTTTTGTGTCTCAAAGAGTAAAGCCTTTGACTGTATGAATGTTATAGTGCTTTTTGCTTGTTTGTGTTTTTTCTTCTATTTAACTTGTGTTTTAATAGGAGGAAACTCCAGGAACTCCCAAAAAGAAGGAAACTAAGAAAAAATTTAAACTTGAACCACATGATGATCAAGTTTTTCTGGATGGAAATGAGGTAAGAGTAACTGATAGGTAGAAATCCAGTTTTCGATAGGAGTTTTCAGAATTATCTTAGATGCCTTCACTAAGAAAATAATTTAGATAAATCTAACCATGTAGATAGAACATCTGCTCTGCATTTAGATTTTTAAAATTTACGAAAAATTAGTCAGAATTGGATTCAGCTGTATATGAGTGATAGGAAACCTGAAATAAAAGTGGCTTAAAACAAAATAGGTGCTTATTTCTCTCAGCAATGAAATCTGAAGAGTAAGCACTGCGGATAATGGCGTGCATCCATGGTGCATCTGTGCTCTCCTGCCTGTGTGGGGGAATTAGTAAAGATTACCTTCATTACTAATGGTCCAACGTGACTGCCAAGCTGGTTATTTACATCCCAAGGAGGGAGGGAAAATGAGGGACAAGATGGACACCTTCCAGGAAGCTGGCAGTTCCACTTCTGCTTGGATTCCATTCTCCAGAACCTAGTCACATGGTCATGCCTACCTGCAGTAAAATCTTAGAAAAGTGCTTTTTATACTGGGCAGTTACTTGCCCAGCCAAAATGCATTTCTGTCAAAGGAAAATGAGAATGAATGGTTAATGGGGGACACCTACTGGTTTTTGCCTCTTATAATTAGACACACTACTTTGGGGGCTAAGATTTTCAACATTAGTTGATGCTTTACTCAAGGAGATAGTCTTGTTTTCTTTTGTTCTTTTTTGTAATGGGAGATATGTGTGGCAATAACCTTCCATGAAGACTGTTTAATTCAGTTATTAAACCAGTACAAAAACATTAGTTATATACTGGCCATTGAATTGTTGTGAATTGCAAGATACATTTCTTCTTTCTATATCTAATACAAAAGTAGCATATGAGTATTTAAAGTAGTGATTCTGGGAGTTCCGAGTTTGAAATTCTAGGGAAGCTTGTCAGAAAACGTATGCCCTAGGGTCATGCCAGACACACTTGCATGAGATTGTCTAGGGTGTGTGCATTGTATAACATGTCCCAGGGTTATTCTGATGTGAGCCCATGCTTAAGAACCATATAATTGAAGACCATACACACACACCCAAACATGAAAGCTCAAATACCTTCAGTTTTAGACATTAAGCATCAGCTATATGCCAAGACATTTTTATAGATCCTAGGAATAACATGATAAATCAGATAAAATTCTCTTCTTAGAAGCTCTATAGTCTAGCAAACATACCAACTTTTAAACGTGGTACAGTGTTACAGTATGTTAAGTGTTACAGTGTGAGAACACCAATTAAGAATAGTTAGCTTAATCAGGAAAGGGTAAGGAGGTTCTGAAGATCCTGAACACTTGAGCTGAGCCTCAAAGGATGACTGGCACATTGGGAAGGAGTTAAAGAATAGATCTGCTAGGCAAAGGATGTCTGAGCAACACCATGGGTACTTGCATTCCTGAAAAGGCTAGATTTTGTTCTGTAGAAAGATGTAGAAAGAAGCATGCTTCCAGACTTGCAAAGGTGGGGAATGTCTTTAATAACTTATTTTTTTAGAATGCTAACTGGCAGAAGTGATCTCTGTGGATCTGATTTCCAGGGAAAATATGCAGAGTTTAAAAAAAAGAAGAATGTAACCCCCAATGTTAGAAGTGGAACCAAGTCAAAAGACAACAAAGAGTTCTGTCCAAAATGGAAGAATACTGTTTTTTATAGAAATTAAGAGATAAATCTAGAAGTTTTATGGATGATGATTAAGCAGAGTTCTGACTGTTATGAATGAAGTCAATTTCTGTTTTATAAAGTAAATTTAGCTTTAAAGCAGTGGTACTCAGCTTATGTGCTACAGACCCTCCATGGAGAGGTAGGCAATGAAATTATTGCAAGGAGCCACAGAATCTTTATGTTCACTAAGCATGATCTTTAATAATGGTTTTTTGTATCTCATCAGTGACAGAGAACAGGGTGGAGTTGAGAGCTGCTGGATCTGTAATAGGCCTGGCTGGAATCTATTTAACTGTGCTCTTAGCCCAGACTGGTTCTGCTCATGCCAGTGTACATAAAAGGACAAAAAGGTTATACAACTCTTGGTCCTCGGGTTGAATGAGTAATGGTTTATACACATGAACAAATTGTTAAAAGCATGTAAGTATGTAGAAATTTAAGTGCCAATTTATAGTTTTTTTAAACAATTTTCTAACCGAATGGACACCAAAAGAAACATGACTACTGAAGGAAAGGTCTTTGGAATTTATTTGCCTCAAAAATAAGTTCTCATGTTAAGAGGTTGGGAGTTACTCTTGTAGAAGATCTAAAATACAGAATTAAGCTTAATTTTCTAATGTGACCTTAAAACTGAAAGCACTGTGGTTTCTTGATTCTTCTAGGTATTTGTGTGGATCTATGACCCAGTTCACTTTAAAACCTTTGTCATGGGATTAATTCTTGGTAAGTATAGCCTCTAAAATTTAGAAAGGAAAATAAAAATGCAAAAGCTATAAAGAAAAATATTTAACATAAAGTAGTGTATTTAAGTATGCTTTAAAGTCAAAAGACAAATGATAAAATGAAAATATTTGCAAAACATTAAAGCAAAGACATTTAAGAGATTAACAACCCAATAGAAAAATAGTAATGATAGCTCACAGATAAAGAAATACAGTGACCAATAATTACGAATGCTACTTAATCACACTCATAAATACAAATTAAAGCAACAGTGATTAAAAGAACTACAGAGTTTGATAGTGTCTCATCTTAGTGAAGGTCCAATGCTTGGGAAAAACCAACCCTGTCCAATAATTGATGGTATGTCCATTGTTTTCGTTTCATGGCGGACAATTTGGCAATTCCTTTTCAGATTTTAAATGTATATACACTGACACAGCTATTCTACTTCTAGGGATTTATCCCTTGGCTGTTCTTAATACAGTTGCACAAAGAAACTATTCAGAAGTGTGCATTGACAGTGATCTGATCTAATCTAAATCCCTCAGATTATATTTAGGAGGGTAATAAGCAAGTATCTTTCAAATTTTAAATGCCCATCCCTTTTGACCTAATAATTATACCTCAAGGAATTTATCTTGCGCTGTACGTGCTCAGTTGCACTAATGTACATGTACTTTGGTATTTGGTGCACTGTTGTCTCTTAATAGGATAAAAATGGACATAATTCAAGTCCTCCAATAGGTAAATGGTGAAACTGCCTACTAGAATACAATATAGTTCTTAAAAATTCAGATAGGATGTACTGATAGATATATAGAATCAATTAAATGGAAAAAAGTTGCAAAAGGGTATGAATAGTATAAGCTTATTAATGTAGAAAATTCTATGTAGCTAGTTTTAATTTTATATATGCAGTTTTTGGGAGTACAAATAAACATAACACTAATTAACCTCTGGAGAGTAGACCAATAATTGGATAAAGACTTCACTTTATAGCTTTTAGTTTGTTTTTATTTAGTTTGTTTTTTTTTTAAACCATGAGTATGTGTTGTTATTGGGTGGGGGGTAGGGAATGATTTAATGAGTACAAAAAAAGATAGCAGTTAAACAAGCTTGATCAGTAAGGTATAGGATGTTGTTCAAAATAATTTTTAAGATCGAGACTCAACAGTTCCAACCCAAATGTCCAATAACTGTTGATCACTTACTGTGTACTAATAACTTCACTAAATGTTTTATATGCATTGTTCCATTTCATCTTTACAACAACTTTTAAACAATGGGAACAGACACATATTAAATACAAAGTAACCTAGCCATGAAGGGATTAGATATCTTGCCCAGGGTTACTTAGTTTATAAATGATATACAGTATTTTGCCATGTATAATATACACTCACATTTTGACCCAAACTTTCAGGGAAAAAACCTTCCGTTTTAATTTTTAATTCAGTTAGTTATTTATATTTAGATTCTTGTTTTAGAAAGTATTTTCATTTCAAGTTTGCAATAAGTTCAACAAAACCAATTATCGTATTCCAGGGTATTAGTTTGCATACAGGTATCGTTACTGCTTTCTAGAGTTACACTTTTAACGCATAAGCATAAATAAAAGAATTAAAAACATTTATTTTTTATATATATGTGTGGAATTAGTACTACCCATGTATAATGCACATCCTTATTTTTCTCTCAAAAATTTGGGCAAAAAAGTGTGCATTATACACAGCAAAATACATTACCTAGAATTGGAATTCTTATCTCTTTTGCTCTAAAAACCTAATAACCAGACTTCTAATTTCTTATGATTGTTCAATGTTGTTCCACTGGACTTAGGAAAAAAACTGGAGATGCTTGTATACCATTTCCTGAATTACCAAAAACTATCTGTATCACCACCTAAATGCACCTAAATATAAATAGTGTGGTAGTTATGAAGGATTTAAATGTTATTTTTTATACTTGTCTGTATTTTTTACAATGAACATGTTACTTGCCATGAAAAAATCCAACAAATGTTATTTTACTTGAAATCCTATATTTTACTTGAAGATTTTCCTATATAGCCATGGATAGGTCTAATTTAATTTTTTACTTTGGGAAAGAAATAGGAATTTTTTTTAGCCTATCCCAGAAAGGTCACAACCTGGTGACCTTTTTTCAGTCTGTAGCTGTCAGAGATCCACTTCAGAATCAGAATCTCCAAGGGGGATCTGTGGAATCATTTTTTTGGTTAAGTTTTATTGTTAGGTTGTTGTTTCTTTAAGTTCCCCTATTCAGTATACAGGTATTTTATAGTAAAAAAATAAAGTAGACATTCTGGAGATCAGTAGCAGTTCATCTTTTAAGGAGCTAACAATTTCACATTTTTTGACTGCACTTTCCTCTTAACTATATGTAATTCTTACTAGAAAAATCCTAACCTGATTTAAGAACAGTAATTAGAATGTTAAATTGAATTGTGGGAAATGGCTGATAATTAGCCATCTTTTTACCTATAAAAATGGCAATTTTTAATATATTTCAATATGTTTATGTCTCAGTTCCCCCCTAGGAATAGATTCACTGTTATTTCAGCCAAGCCATTTAAAATTTTGATCTGAAAGTTATCTGTGTAACTTTGTCATTCCTTGTTCCAGTGATCGCAGTGATAGCAGCCACCCTCTTCCCACTTTGGCCTGCAGAAATGAGAGTAGGTGTTTATTACCTCAGTGTGGGTGCAGGCTGTTTTGTAGCCAGCATTCTTCTCCTTGCTGTTGGTAAGTATTGTTATTAGTAGACTTCGGTAAGGTAAATACTGAGCACTTAGAACTGTAGTCTGGAGCTTCTGTAAAACTTAATAGCAAAATTAATGTAGGCTAATCAAGAAGTATGTGGACCTACTTTTTGGGTCTTATCCCAAATCTGAATCACGCTTTAAGTAGTACTATAATATGCTTGATTAGATTTGGTCTATTCTGAAGAAAAATGATTTACTATGCCTTAGTCTGCACATTGATATGCTTTAAAATTTAGCTACCAAAAGGATGTTAATATTTTTACAGTGGTATATTGATTAGATATAATTTTTTCAATAAAATATTTTTATATTTTGGCTTTAGGCAAATGAAACTTGTATTAAATATTTAAATTCTGTATATATGTTTAATAAATGATTCTAAACAATCAGTTTGCCATTAGGAAAAATCAGTTTGTACCCATGTACCAAAATAAATTCTAGATTCATTGAGGAGTTCTGAAGTGTTTTTTTAAAATCAAACAAGAGCCCTGGCTGGTGTGGCTCAGTGGATTGAGCGCGGGCCTGTGAACCAAAGGATCGTGGTTCGATTCCCAGTCAGGGCACATGCCTGGGTTGTAGGACAGTTCCCTGTGGGGGACGCACAAGAGGCAGCCATGCATTGATGTTTCTCTCCCTCTCTCCTTCCCTTCCCCTCTAAAGATAAAATAAATAAAATCTTAAAAAAAAATCAAACAAGAAAACATAAGTAATGGATGTCCTTCAAAATGAACAATAAAACATTATAAAAACCCAGTTCAAAAGAGGAAATCATAAATAAAAATAGCATGATTAAAAATAGCATGAAAAATGCTCATCACTAGTAATAATAAAATAAAGATAATGAAATGGATTTTGCCTATTTAATTAGGAAGTTTGTTTTTTTTTTTTTTTTTTTTAATGGACATACTCAGTGCCAAGGAGGGTTTGACTGGAAGGAAATGCACCTAAATATAAATAGTGGTGGTAGTTATGAATGATTTTAATGTTATTTTCTACACTTGTTTGTATTTTTTTACAATGAGCATGTTACTTACCATGAAAAACTCCAATAAATATTATTTTACTTGAAATCCTAGTCTGTATAAAAATTAAAAACAACACCCACATTATTGATCTAATACCTGTTGTTAGAGGACATAATTTCACCAAGAGTATCTGAAGTGGGTACATGTTATTCTGAAGTTCTGTGATAATAGACTCAACGTTTATGAAGTATTACTCCTCAGCCCTAAGTGATTTCCCTCTGTACATCTCTTCATCCTGGACATCATGGTTTTTCCTGAGTTGGTGCCGCCATCCCTGGGCCCCGGAACTCATCTGGTGTTTTTATTCATGTCGTCATGTTTATTATGGGCCTCTTTTTTCTCGAATCTCTGACTCTCACCCACCCATCTTTCATTTTTTCCCTTCCTCTAGCTTAGGCACCTTGAGAAAAATCCCCTGAGGCTTCTGTATGTAACAGAGCACAATTTGTAGGCCAAGAAATAGTGTCTGAGACTGTGAAGCTGGTAACTTGTGGTAGTGTATCAAAAGTGAGAAGCCATAAACTTCAATCTGACATTAGATATAAGTTGGTGTCTTCTGTCACCAATTTCCAAACCCTTGAAAATTACAGCAAAGGTTTAATTCCACAGAATAAAATTAATCTACATGCTTACCTTTTATTTAAACCACTGTTCACAATAGTCTGTGGTTATTATCTCATTTTGCTTTTTAAAAGACTTTTTTCAGTTGTGTTTTCTGTAATTTTTTTAATTTTAAATATGCTGTGGATTTAAATAGCATTGTGCATTAAATAATCTTATGAATTAAACTAGAAAATAAACCCAGCATTTTGTTGTTTTTGTTAGAAAATGCAGTTCCAAACATACTTTCAAATAATTTTGATCTATATAGCCCACTTGTAAACCAAATATTTCTTTTATATTCTCCTATGGAGTATTACATATATTGATCAAAATTATATTTGGTGCTACTTTGAATATGTATTATTAATATTGCCATTTAAAGTAAGACCTTTGGCAGTTTTCTAAATTTGTCACTTTTAGTATAGAAACTATATGACAATATATGTCACAGTGGTTTCCTGTAATTCTTCCCCTTTTGCCCCTGGTAATCTGACATCACATAGGTAATCTATGTCACATAGAGGAAAACTGTAAAACATGTTAGAATTCTGCTATACCAGTTTAGATATGATGAGAATTTAGATTTTATTTGTGCCATTTCTATTGTTTTCTCTTGGATTTGAGGAAGTATTTCATATTATGAACCATCTATCTTACAACTCTAAAAAGCCTATTATAGCATCATAATTATATTTGGGGAAAAAGTTACACAGCCTCCTAAAAAGGTGTTCACTACTTTTTTATTAGTGGAATTTATTCTTAAATTACAATTTCAAACGTTTATACCACAGTATAATAATGTGTACAGAGTCTTTCAGAATATTCATGTTCTTTTGTGAAAATAGAAATTACTACCTCAAAAAAGTGAAGGCAGCTAAAACCATTTCCTTTTATTTATCCAAAGCAAAATAATGGAAGAAGCATACATGAGCTTCTTTTAAGCCTTATATGAAAACAGTGATGTAATTGTCTGTAAGGAAAACAAAAAAACAGAAACCTATCAAAATTGACTAGTTGGTAACATTCACATAATTATTATGACTTAAAATAGGAAAATCACTGAGCTCTATGTAATTGGTAAATTAAGAGAAAACTATATGAAATACTAGGTTTTGTGTTTGTGATAAATCATTGTGATAAACTTTAAAATTCTCTAATTCTCCCATTTACTAACCACAATTTTGTCATATATTGCTCTAAAAGTAACCACAAACCCTTTTTGTTTAAGTGACCTGGCTTTCATTAGCATTGTATTGTTTCCTGATATTGGGAGAGGTATGGTGCTTTAAAAAAAAGACATTATTTAATTACTTAATTTAAAAAATTATAACTTCTAGAAACCCTGATGGGGTGGCTCAGTTGATCAGAGCGTCATCCCAATATAGCAAGGCTGCGGCTTTGAAACCCAGTCAGGGCACATATAAGAATCAACCAATGAATGTATAAATAGGTGGAACAACAAATCTGTCTCTCTCTCTCTTCCATCCATTGTCTCCCTCCCTTCCTCTCTCTAAAAAAAAAAAAAAAAAAAAAAACCACACAACCCCCCAAAATAAAAATTAGAGTGTCTAGGAAAATGTTCTTTTATTGTTCAAAAGTTTTTACTTAGAAGACTCACGCTTTAGGCAGAGTAGGCACATGGCCTTGAACCCATGGAAGTCTTTTCATTTTCATTTCTTTTAAAATCAGAAGTAATAATAGGTATACATGCATATAGGAATGAACCCTATGCAGGATTATATTTGTATTTATACCAGTAGGGTAATAAAAGTACAATTTAAAAAATTTTTGTTTTATTCATTTTAGAGAGAGAGAGAGAGAAACATCAATTTGTCTTTCCACTCACCCATGCATTCACTGGTTGCTTCTTGTATGTATCCTGATAACAGAGATCGAACCCACAACCTTGGCTTATAGGGATGACACTCTAACCAACTAAGCTACCTAGCCAGAGCCATAAAAGTATAATTTGTAATATGTTTTTTTATGGAGGAATTGCCTTACAATGGCTAAAGTGCTTAAGAGTTTAGGCAAATAATCATGGAGCCCTGCTTTTTCCTTTGTAGAGGCTTCTTAAGATACCTTCATTCCTTACATTTATTTCATTTGTCTTATATGATGGTCTTATACACACTTAAATGTCCAACTGATGTCTATGCTTATTAAACTATAACATAGCAAAATGCATAAATCCTAAGTGTATATCTTTGAAACAGCACCCAGCTGAAAAAAACATAAAAGTAATTTTTTGAGTGGCATTATAGTATTATGCCCTCAAGTTCAGAGGAGAGTGCTCTGTGCCTAGGATACTGTGATAACTGCTTAACTAATCAGGATTTGTTTAAGGTGCATATGATAAGCAAATAATAACACACTGAATGTTTTCCCAGTTTTTTGATCAACAAATATCCCCTGCTATCAGAATCTATGAATTATTCAATTAGAGAAATTTTTCTCCCACAGCTCGTTGCATTCTGTTTCTCATCATTTGGCTCATAACTGGAGGAAGGCACCACTTTTGGTTCTTGCCAAATCTGACTGCTGATGTGGGCTTCATTGACTCCTTCAGACCCCTGTACACACATGAATATAAAGGACCAAAAGCGGACTTAAAGAAAGATGAGAAATCTGAAACCAAAAAGCAGCAGAAGTCCGACAGTGAGGAAAAGTCAGACAGTGAGAAAAAGGAAGATGAGGAGGGGAAAGTAGGACCAGGAAATCATGGAACAGAAGGCTCAGGTGGAGAACGGCATTCTGACACAGACAGTGACAGGAGGGAAGATGACCGATCCCAACACAGTAGTGGAAATGGGAATGATTTTGAAATGATCACAAAAGAGGAACTGGAACAACAAACAGATGGGGATTGTGAAGAGGAGGAAGAAGATGACAATGATGGAGAAACAACTAAATCATCACATGAAAAATCATAATCTGCCTAATTTTGGGACTAAAAAAGTGCAAGAAGTTGGATTTTCTATGTTGGCTGATCATCAATGTACACACGACATTTGTAGCATTCTTTAAATCCATTTACTGAAATGTATTTGACATCCAAGGACTATTCGGTCCTTCATTTCATAGAATACTATTATTGGTACAGTCAAAAGCCATTTATAAGTTTTATCTACTTGATAATTTTACAGTAAGTAGGTCTCATTAATTTTGATAGTTGTCAAAGGTGCACTTTCCAGAACGACATTTAGATTAATGGCATTTTTTTATAGTCATATGGCTTTTTACTGTTAGGCTAATCAAAATAACTAAAAGGGATAAAAAAGAGACACCAACATTTCAGATTATGTATAGTTATGTAGCCATTTCACAATTTCTTTGAGATGAAATGCTTAAACTCACTGTTTTTGATAGTTAACTTTTATTGATTATAAAATTATACCGGGAAATTTCTAAGATTCTAAGTTAACAGGGTACAAAAGCATTTTGTGGAAACAAGCCAACTAGTAATAACTGCAACAGCACTTTTAGTTTAGCTACAAATTCTCCTGTTCCAACTTAGGAAATCCAAACTGGTTTGTGCATTTGATTCAGACGAAGATGGTCATCTGCAGCAAACAAAGCAAGCAGCATTGGTTGGATGGCGATGGCTCTTCTCCCCATTTCCTTGTCATAAAGTAAAATGTATTCTGTATATAATTTACAAATAAACATTCTATTTTAATTGTTACTTATTATTTAGACATTTTCTTAACACTTAAATTTGTAAAATTAAGACCATTTAAGGGTGTGTTTTTAGAGAAATGGAAGTTTCGATAACCCACAGAACATGTGCTGCTGTGATCTTTCTATAGCAGCTTCAAGTTTTGTGCCAACATTCCATGTATTTGAATGAATTAAAACGATCCTTATTAAATAAGAACAGACTTAAAGTAGCTGTTTGTACGCCTTAATGTTCATTTTGATTTATCTTAAATCTTTGCATTTGGAAGTAGGGTACTGTATTATCAGACCAGGAGGCACTGCTATGAAAGATAATTTACTGTTCTAAAATATCAATTTAAAATAAAGAGCATAAAAGAAAACATAAAAGAACCATTGGACTGTAATTGCTTTGAGCTAGTTTTGCAGTTTGATTTTATATGTCGCACATCTTAGTTACACATCTTTGGAAAAATCTTGCATTTATTTATGAGCATAATCATTCCTTGGAGTTATACTCTTATAAACTGATCATGAATATTAAATTATTTTCTTTCAGCCACAGTGAGAGCATTTTGCTTTGTAGTTGAAATAGGTGGTGTGTGTGAGTCTTTATTTTTCTTTAGGCTATTTCTTATTTAAGTGCTTGGCTAAAGATGTTAAATTTTTCTAATTCTGTACACATTTTATTTAAATTTTTCTAATTCTGTACACATTTTATTACACATAGCTTTGTTGCTTCCTTATAGTAGTTCTTGTAAGTGGACAGAAATGTGGCTATTTGGTGTTAATGCAATTCTATTAAAGCTGCAATCAATCATTTTTTAAAAAGTTTTCTCCTAGTGCCCTGACTGGTATGACTTAGTTGGTTGGGCATCATCTCATAAAGTGAAAGGTCACTGGTTTGATTCCCCATCGGGGCACATGCCTGGGTTGCAGGTTCCATCCCTGGTCAGGGTCTATATGACAAGCAACTGATCAATGTTTCTCTCACACATCGATGTTTCTCTCCCTCTCTTTTCCCCTTCCTTTCTCTCTAAAAGTAAATAAGTGAAATCTTTAAAAGTTTTCTCCTAATAAATATTTACTGATTTAAACATAAGGGCATTTTCCCTCACATTTTCAGAGCTCTTCTGCATTATTTCCACATTAAGAGACATATAATTATTTCTTCAGAGCTTCTTAACCCCCAGCACCATTAGAACCTGTTTTGGGGTATGGTAATAGTACCAAAAGTGTTTTTCAGAAATAAAAATGACAAACTTTACTGCTATGATAATACCCAGGCACTCAATATTTATCCTAAAGCTCTTTATAACATATGTAACTGTCTCATCCTAAAGACATCTGGTGCATGACAGGAAAGTCGGTTTTTTATTGATGTTTATGCATTCTTATAAAATGTTAGTATAGATTTTTATAAATATCTGGTGATCCCTGGAGGGAAATGTCATTCTTACTATGGTTACAAAGTGAATTAGAAATTTCATCTCAGTGTCTTTTACTGTTCAAGGTTATGCACTTTAAACAAATAGAAAAACCAAAAGGCTGCCAGTATTATATCCCTTACAGTCAATGGCTGTCTTTGTTGGCTAATATTAAATATTCTTATGCCAGAGCATGAACTGTTTACATTAGCCAATGAAACAATGAATTTTTTTTTAAAGAACTTAAAATTTGCCATGCTCCTGATAATAGAAGCATGAAGCTTTTGGGATCATATAGGATTTATTGTGCAGTGAGTATAAATAGGTCTAACTAAGCAGTATTAAATTTACCAACTGAGTGCAGAGAATAAGAATAATGCATTTGTGGTTATACTTAAAAATCAATGTGTTAAAAAGATTGTTTTCCTTTTCCCCTCCATTGATTTCTTTAGTTTTCATATTGTAGGGCCTTCTAGACAATTTTAATTGAAATAATTTGGATTTAGTCAGATACCATTCGGAAAGTAATAAATTTCAATATAGTAAATTGAAAGTATGCAGTGATGATGGGTTTTAATGCTTTTTCCCCGTTCTGGTTTTACATTATAAGTACCAACTAGTTGCTGACTAGAGTAAAATCATATCTGTTGTAAGTTGAATTTTTTTTTTTTAATCTTTATGAGGAACTGGAAAACAATAAGTACAGTTGATTGTTATTCATGGTAGTTAGGTTCCATAAAGTCACCACCAAAATGGAATGAACCAATACTTACCCAGACTGTTGTTCTGTGAGCTTCTAGTCACATTTTCATCAACTGACAATATATAATTTTGTTTGAGGTGTCTTTCTGTTTGGTCAATTTACTAACATTGAACTCATGGTAAACAGAGCTATAAATTCGTGCCTGAATGAAGTTTATCTAATTTGTGTTTTTTCCGCATAAGGCATATCACAGTCTTCTTTCACTTAGAAATACTAGACAGCACTTTGGCACTGCATTTGAGAGCCATTTTAAACAGCAAAATCATCAAAAAAACCAGAAATGCACAAACATAAATAGGGTAAAGGACACTTGGTTAATATGAGAGCTGAAACAAGTTAATATGTCACCTTGTGAACCTCAACTTGGGAAAACATACATTGAGCAAGTCAGATTTTTCAGCACTTTACTCATGACCATGGAAACACACAAAACATTTTAAAGAGTGGGCAAATTCACAAACATGGAATCCACAAATAATGAGGATCGCCTGTACTTAGCTATTCTAGAGTGCTGTGACATGTCTACAGAATGGAATTTATTGCTGAATCATGTTCCAGTATTCTGTAACATTTTAAATATCCACTCTGAAAGTAAATACTTAGTTCCTAGTAGTGTTCAACAGGTAACTTGCTTTTACTCTTTGTTTCAGCAGTATTTCAGTTCTTTGCTCATTTATTCAGTAATACTGATCTCTTACCATGTGCCAGAATTTTGCTAGGCACAGCTATGAATAAAAAATACAGTTCTGCCTTCTTGGACCATCAAATAGTGTGATAAGTGCTGTCTGTGGTAGGGATTTGGCAGACGTGCTGGCTATCTCTAGCTTTCCAACTCTACGTTCTACCTCATGAGGCTGATGAATGGACCATAGCAGTGGGTTCTTGTGCCTTGTGACTTCTGGGTGGGTCTGACCATGGAATGCCCTGGCCAGAGAAATGTGGGTGGTCAGGGTGTCTGTTCTTTTGCCTCTAACCCAGTGGGCCTGTGCCAGCAGTCAGAGGTCACCACCTCCAAACTTCCTTTCACTGCTTTACTTCAAGTTGCCACTCCCTGTTCTCTTCCCTTCTGGCCAGGGATGATGCCAGCTCTGCTACTAGCATGGAGTTGCTGAAGCTACTGTGCTTCCTCCTGTGGGTCCCCTGCCCCACATCTTTGTATAGTATCTCCCCAAAGTATCTTAAGAACCATGTTTCCTGTTGGGACCATGACCAATAAACTAAAAAGAACAGAACTTCCAATGAGGAGTTTACCTCTCTTACAGGCTTTATCACCATACTTTATTAGAAGGGATCTCACAACCTTACTGAGTATGTCCTAAGAGTTCCAATAGCTGAAATCCTGCTCTAGTGCATATCTGTGCAGATGACTACACAAAGAAATTATTCTTCTTTGGTAAACTCTTAAACTAATGTCTGCTGCATTTAGTTGCATGTTTCTGAGTAGGTCCACTTTTCCAACCTAATCCAGAGACCCTTTGAACTTAAATCACATGGTTTTCCCATCCAGATAAAATTGTCAGTCAAAGAGGACATCTTTTCATAGCTTTGTAGTTTTAAGATTGTCCAAAAGGCTATAATCTCTAGTCTTAGCATGGCATTAGGGAGGGCAGGTGAGGTGAGTTTCTCCTCAGTCAGACCATCACACTTTGATTTCATTTCCTTTGAAGTGAATGCCTAGAGCACTTCAATGGTTATGTGCCGTGGACCTTTCCTTAGAAAAGTGTTTTTAAGTGCAGAAAATAAAATGCAGAGACTTACAGAGAAAACTAGTTACATTAAAGTATAAGTTATCAAAACTGTGTAAGTGCGTGATACAGTAATAGTTCATTTCATAAAGTTCATTTAGTAACCAGCTCTAGGAGGGAATTGAAAAACTGCTATGACATTGAACTAGCATAAATATATTGAGATCTCCCAAACAGCTGTAATGTGATGAAAATACCTGATTTCTATTATTGATAAATCCACAGTTACTGCCTAATAAACTCTGGGTTGCCTGCATTTGTAATGAAAAGAAATACTAAATTTCAGTTATAGTTTAGTGAAAAATAATGTTCTCCCACCCAGGTTCACACATGCTCTAAATTCTATCCCTGAGTTCCTTGGAGGTCTGTGAACTCCAGGTTAAGAACCTCTGACCTAGCTAATCAGACCCACCAGTATTTCAGGTGGGACTGTTATTCAAAGGCCAATTATACTTAATTAGCACACTTTAGTGTTAATATTCATATCTTATGTCTACTTCATAAACACATATTTAGCAAGTTACATGTGTCCTATAAGGTTTTCTTTTAAAATAGATTATATCTTACTCCTAAACAAAAATTCAGGATTTGTTGTGTGCACTTTATAAATGGAGAAAGCAGGTCAAGATCTTACCCATACTGAGGTTTTTTCAGCCATTCAAACATTTAGGGCCTATTACTATGTACCAAGTGTTATGTAATCACTGAACCCAAGGATCTAGCTTAGTGAGGGAGAGGCAGGTACTTACACAAACAGGTGCAGCAGAGTGTAGTGTGATGTCAAGAATGTTTATGACATGCTTATGAGATCACATAAATGAATAACCCCCACTCAGTAGGGAGGGTCAGGAAAGACATCTCACAGAAGTATAACAAATTAGACCTTGAAGGCTAAGTTGGCCTAGGTAAAGAAGGCTATTTGGGGCCAATGCAACAGGATATGCAAAATGAGAGACAATGGAGTGAGTCTGGCATGTTCCTGGAACTGAAAATAGTTCAGATGCAGCTAGAAAAGAGATGAGTCTGGAGAATCATGGAGTGTGGCCGGTGATCAGACAGCTGGCTGACTACTGTCCTGCCACTGTGATCATACTTGTGCCCTGCTTCACCTATGGCAAGATCATCAGCAACAAGTGGGGCTGCTGCAGGCCCAATCTACCAAGGGGAATACCCTGCACATGCCAGACCTGAAGCACAACTGCAGCTACTGCTTGCTGCTGGCCCATGTGACCTGACAAAGAAGCTGCTCAAGTATGCACCCCTGGAGAAGTGACCGTGCTGGAGCCTGCTCACCTGTCATGCTGACCATGGGCAGTCTGTCTTGCCCAGAGTTCATTCCATTGAGAGGAGCTGTGAGCAACACCTGACCACAGTCGTGTGGGCATGTGCCCTGCTCTGGAAGGGACCAACCAGTAAACATCTTTGCAGAACCACAAAACAAAAAAAGAGGAGTGGCAGGAGTGGGGGTGGAGAGAGAGAAAGAGATGAGTCTGGAGAGGGATATAGGTGCAGGACATAGTTTGCCTAGAATTTCTTCCTTTAGGGAGTGTCCCTTTCCCTTCTGTAGAAGTCCTCATTCCATTCTAGGGCAACTGGCCCTGAGGAAGCGCACGCGACCCAACCCACGCCGACCCAAGTCTTTTCACTTTCTCAGGATCTTGAATTCTAAGGACCATGTGGGCCTGGAGATGCTGATATCTATGTTGACTCAACATAGACAGATCCTGTCTGGAAAGAAAACCAACATGAAAAAAAAAGCAGAACCAGGAAAGACAAGGCATTAATGCCATCTTTGAACTCCTGTGAGTGAGGATCTGTCCATAAAGTATCCAGCATGTACTATGAAAAATAGTCATATATTGAGGATAAAGATACAAGAAACATTGTACATAGGACAATGACACCTCAGTCCCCTTCAACATAGGCACTTTGGGACCTGACACAATTCTCCCAATCACCATCAGCTGCCCCATTGTATTTTCCTGAATCTTACAGATGGTCTGAAGTCTCTTCCCTTTCAAAGGTGATTTTAGTTTTGGGAGAAGCCAGAAGTTGTAGGGTGCCAAATCTGGGCTATAACGGAGCTGAGTCATCTGGGTGATTTGATGTTTCACAAAAAAACCCTGCAGAAGACATGATACATGAGCGGGTGCATTGTCGTGATGAAGCTGCCAATCACCAGTTTCTCACAGCTGCTTCCTTCTGAATCATCTGAATAGTTTCCATGGAGGACTGTTCAAGCCTAATGCAAAATTCAATGCAGATTTGTTGCTTCGCTCACTTAACCATTTTGAATGTAACAGCCACACAGTCCATATGCTCACTCAATGTTGTCTACCACCCTCACAGACTAGTACAGTGAAGTCGTCATTGTTCGCACATGCACATTCCAATCCACTCTCCTTGGCTGCCAGGTTATATCGATGTCACACAGGCCATTCTCATTATATTAACAATGGCTGGACTTTTTCTGGACAGACCTCGTATATAGCCTTCTAAACCCTTCTGTGTGTGACTGTGTCGGTGCATTCACCAAGGTGGGGAAAGATTAAATAAATGGGATCGTACCATACATAACTTTTGCACTTCAGATATGCAAAAATGGATGATTTGGAAAAAGAACATGTTCTGTGAAACACAGAATTAACATTTTCTTAAAGAACAAAACATTGACCAGTTTGTGATATTAGATTGTATTTCTGCTCATCAACTTCAAGCTTTTAAATGTAGATTGATGTTAACCCCAGACTAAGAATATGCCAATGCATGTTACAGAGATTTCACATTACAATGTGTTTGATGATCAATATGAGGGTTAGAAGAGGAAGATTTTACGATTAACTTTCTGATGTCTTTTAATATACATCTTCACCTCTTAGAGTTGTGGCACTTTGCACTGCAAAGAAAAAATAAAGATTACTGACAAGCAAATTAGTCTATAGCTGAGGACAATAGCAATAAGTACCGTATTTTTCAGACCATAAGACCCGCCTAGGTTTTAGAGGAGGAAAATAGGAAAAACAATTTTGAAGCAAAAAATGTGGTAAAATACTTACTAACATGAATAACATAATATTTCACCAATGTAAATGTAAACAGAACTCAACAGCAGAATTAACTATTATTCCTCCCAAATATGGGGGGGTGCATCTTATAGTCTGAAAAATGTGATATGTAGAATCTAGTCTGCACTTGTATAGGCAGGCTACACAATGCCTGTCACACCTCGCTACTGTGAAGGGCTGTTGGATGCTGCACAAAGACATCACATCCCCATCTTTACTCTCTAGTTGCATATAGTCTGCAAGATTTACAAGATTGAAACTTACTCTAACTTTTTTCTCACTGGCCTTTAATTAAAAAAAAAAAAAAAAAAAGCCTCAAAGCTCTCCACTTCTCAAATTCCTACCCACCCCACTACTCCCCACTTAGTCTCTTTCCAAAGGGTGGATTGCGAATTTTATTTCCTAAAACAGCATATTGCAAGGACTCTGAAGATGTCTAGTGCTTCCCTCTGATTCTAACCAAAGTGACATACTAAATAACAGTATTGGAGGGGAGCATGGAATGTTTGTTTTAATGTCTCCGTCCATGCCAAGGCACAATTACAAATGTAATTTCCCTGTAGCACAGGAACTAACTCCTGGAAAATAAACTGAAGTTTTCAGGGCCATTGCTACCTCACATTCTTTACCCACCCTATATATACTGAAAGCAACATGGTGATCAGTAAGGACAGAAAGAATGCCACAGATCCATAATATAGACCATAAACTGATTATTCAAAAGGCAATTATTATAGTTTTCTGCAGCACTCAGGAGGCAAGTCATCTGAAGAATCTTGAAACTGGGCCACTTGGCCCACCATCCCTTCTTCATTCAGCCAGCACTTACTGAGTCCCTACCATGCCCAGTCCCTGCCCCCGAACCACTCACATTCCAGTGAAGGAGCAAGCAACCAGGTCTGCTCACACAAGAAGAAACACGGTGCAGAAGGAGATCCAGCTTCTCCCCCAAGAGCTACTGTCTCTGCCACTTGAAAGCGTCCAGCCTGGCGGGAATAAGGCAACAACAAAGCGGAACCCCGTGTGCCCCAGAGGCAAAGCATTGGTGCCACAGGGCTCCGAGACAGATCTTGAAGCAGAGACTGGGGAGGCAAAAGAAAACTGACGGCGCTTAACCAGCAAGCAAGGGTTTTATAGCTGCCATCACTTGTTCCCTATGTTTTCTTTTTACCATCAAAAATTATTTCCAAAGTTGGGAATATTGCCCTCCAGGAGTTTATAAGTCCAATTGTCAGAGTAGAGAGGAAAGGAGCAAAAGAATATTTCCTTGCTCAGAGCCTTCACATCTGGGACAATATCAAATAAGTATTCCATTTATCTTTTTAAGTATCTTGTGTTTATCGTAGTTAAGGTTAACCCTGCTTAAAATAAGATCCATCAGGATGCTCATGTTTGTTTACCCCACCCCCACCTGCCACATTACAAAGAGGAAGCAACCCAAGGCATTGTTCTATGCAGCTGAGAACAATTCCATTTCCTTCCTGTTGGCTCTTTTTTTTTTTTTTCTTGATAGAGCAAGTAATTATAGAGATTTTTTCAAATAGAATTGTGCTATAAAACTCAGTCCGCCCTGTAGCAACATAAGATCACCCCTGCAGATCAAGATCGCCAAGAACTGCACTTAGAGAAGGTGGCTTGCATGTTTTGATGTGTGTGATCAACTTGCTGCTGCCTCTTAATGTCTTATTACTAGAACAGCTTAACTGGATAATCAATTTTAAATGCACATGTGCACAGCAAATAATTCTAAATAAAATGTAACATACTTAAGGAAAAGTGCACAAATCATCAGTCAGTGGCTCTGTGAATTATCACAAAGTAAACCCAGGCAGCATCAGCCAGACCGTGAAGCAGAACACCAGCACCAAGAAGTCTGGTGCTCCTCTCAGCCACCCGACTCTTTCCCTCTTCACTAAGCTCACTTTTGACACCATGGATCAGTCTTGTCTGTTTTTAACTTCTCTAAATGGAATCATCTTATGTACTTTTTTGTTGGACTTTTCAACATATGGTATGTAGCAGCATTTCCTTCATTTTCTTTGCACAGATGAATAATTATATCTTGGTTGGGAAAGAAAACTACACGATGAGTGTGAGGTTTCCCTCAGACTGGGACTCTGAGTGCAGCTAGCTCCATGTCCTTAGCTCCCTAACCTAACATCGAATGAACAGTATCCACTGAGAGGACATTTATGGCTAGAAGAGCAATTTCCTGCAAAGTTTCTGACCATTGTACCTCAGTCTCCATTAAAAATGTTTCTGTTCTCTTCATTGTGAATTAAACTAGTATTTGCTGAGCACTTCCTATGTGTAAAGCCTTGTGCTGGGTGAGTGCTGCAGAGATAACAATCCCAGACATGAAGCTTACACTAAAAAGAAGGATCAATGAGACTAGAACCCAAATAACTTGTTGAAGAGCATAATAGGATTAGAGATGATAAGAGAGATACAGGTGCTTTGGGAATTTTAAAGTCAGGAAATCAGACTTTTTCAAGAAATTTGAAAAAGATCTTGGGATGGTTTTGGAGTCCTGGAGGATCAATAGGATATGGAGTCAATAGGATGATCTATAGAAATATCGAGGCAAAGGCTATATTATGACTGAAAAACATAAGCAAACAAAAACAAAGACAGACAATGGGGCATTATGTGGCAAGTATTAAGTGTTTTTTAATATATTTTATTGATTATGCTATTACAGTTGTCCCATTTTCCCCCTTCATTCCCCTCCACCCTGCACAACCCCTCCCACCCACATTCCCCCCCTTTAGTTCATGTCCATGTGTCATAAGTTCTTTAGCTTCTATATTTCCCACACTATTCTTGCCCTCCCCCTGTCTGTTTTCTACCCACCGTCTATGCTACTTGTTCTCTGTACCTTGTCCCCCTCTCTCCTCCCACTCCCCTGTTGCTAACCCTCCATGTGATCTCCAGTTCTGTGGTTCTATTCCTGTTCTAGATCTTTGCTTAGTTGGCTTTTGTTTTAGGTGTGGTTGTTAATACCTGTGAGTTTGCTGTCTTTTTACTGTTCATATTTTTTTATCTTCTTTTTCTTAGATAAGTCCCTTTAACATTTCATGTAATAAGGGCTTGGTAATGATGAACTCCTTTCACTTGACCTTATCTGAGAAGCACTTTATCTGCCCTTCCATTCTAAATGACAGCTTTGCTGGATAGAGCAATCTTGGATGTAGGTCCTTGACTTTCATGA